>OX401404.1:56341192-56551519 GCA_947846245.1 Cerastoderma edule
CTCTCAACTTGGCTGTTGATACACATATTTTTGAACCGACCAATCAGAATTCGTTATATTGAAAATGTAAACAAACAGGTTGTTGATAAACATGATTGAATTGGAGACAACTATATTTCAAGCACAAAATAACTTATTTTAAATGAGTCTATTTGATAGGGTCTCAATGCATTTCTAAACTAATTCTCATGACTTTTATAAACATAATAAAAGAACTTCATATATTTTTTCAGTAATTTATTTGTACTCCTCTCCTTTGATGTGCCTTTAAATATGAACTAATGTTATAGCTACAGGGACTTCCCAAGGATTTTTTCTAGGAGCTGGGGTGCTCGATGCTAGGGAAAGGATATTCGACATAATAGCGGTTAACTCCTTCCCTTATCAATTTCTTTTTAAATATGCATTACAAAATGGGATGTTTCTAGGTACATGAACAGACAAATATTACTACTTTTAAACCAATGTACCAAACAATGTCAGAAGCAACTAGACTGCCTGCAGGACAAATTCAAAGTGCCATGGACAAGCGCTGTGGAATCATTTAACCCAGAGTCATCTGCATCAAACTGGTCAAATGTTGTTATTGTTTCGTAAAGGGTTAAAAGCTCCTGGAGAAATGAGGCAATGTGACGTACATGTTTTATGAAATAATGTGAAATAAAGGGCTTTGTTCACATAATGCAATACAATGTGCCAAACAAGACTAACATGAATCATTCCAAAAAGTGACCTATTTGCAAACAGTCAAATACATGGCACAGGTTGCGGTCTTTGTCATTAGGGGCCCAAGATTCTATCCCCAACCAGGGTCTTTCTGGGGTAGGGATCGATTTTCAGGAGCCAGGCTGCTTGATGTAGGGTAGGAACGGGGGTTTATAAGAGACCCCTTCCTCTGTCAATTCTTCTTTTACAAATGCATCCTTAGAGTAGTCAATTTTTTAGATGTATTTTTGGAATTAAAAGACAAAAAGTACTGTTTTCAATCCGAATCAATGTAACAAGCAATGTCACAAGCAACTTGACAGGCTGTGGTAAAATTTAAAGCCCCGTGGGCAATTTATTAAGCACATTGGAATTAATTCAAGGGTGGGGCGAGTGCTAATTTTGAAATCTTAGGCATTGAGCCCCAGAGCTCTTTAAAGGCCTTGGGAAGACCCAACCCACATTACCTCTGATTTCTTAAGAGTGTCCTTTGGCAAGATACTTGAGAGCTCTAGCCTTGTACAAGCAAATTCAAGAAAGCAGTAACATAACTGAGATATTGTTGACAAGAATTTAAACCCCATAAAAACAAAATCAGCAAATGGTTGCTGGTGTAGCAGAACAGACTAAGAGAGCAAACAACATAATAACACACTTTGCACTTGGACTTTCTGGTTTTAATAAAAAAATTTGATATCAAGGGCTGGGTCCTGCAGGGCGCAGTGGTTAAGGTGGCGGACTTAGAACTCGGGGGTTCAGAGTTCGAGTCCCACCGACACCTCTGGTTTCATGGGAGTGTTCTTTGGCAAGTTACTTCAGAGCCCTAGCCTTGTACTTGTGGATCCAGGAAAACCGTAACATAAATTAGAAAAAATGTTGACAGAGCGTTTAACGTCAAACAAATATACTTTATCAAGGGCTCTATGCAAGACTGTAGTTTCCCTTGTTTATATGAGGTGTAATGCCGTGTCAACAGTATTTATTTCACAGGTTTCCTGAATTTCACCACTACCAGGCAGGGATCTGCAGTGTCTTGCCCAAAAAATCCAAGTGACACTGGTGAGGACTGAATCTGGAACCCATGTTTCACAAGACCTACACAATGTCATAGGACCCTGCAAGACTAAAGTAAGTGCTCCACACACATGAAACACTTACTAAAGTAGTAAACGGAACTCTTGATAAATGATAATGAGTTTAGGCAATTAACCAGTTGGAAAGTTTTTACAGGGCTTTTGTTTTCCTTCCACTTTGCGAAAACCTCTGTAACCGAGTTGTCAGATTACCGAACTTTAACCCCTATAGTGCTGGAACCAACTTCATGCTTATGCAAACAGGTTAGATCCAGGCCAGCCGCCAAGTAAATTTGGCGGCTGGCCTGTGATCTAACCTGTTTGCTTCTCAGAGTATCTTTCCTCATCAAAATTAAACAGGTATTTAAAGTTTTGAAAGGCAGACGACACAAAAATCTATTTTTAGGAAATTACCCAGCATTCTAAGGGTTGGATACAAATTCGGCCAATCTCTGTGTGGATTAAAATCAGCTGAGCGGAAGATTCAAATCCACCAGCAGCCAATTTTGAAGAGAAATGTCTTTCAAAATAATAACTGAAGAATTGATGATTGTATCATGGTATGTTAATAAAAGATGCTTATTCACAGATGTGAGAAAGTTTGAAAGTAAGGACTTAATTTCTTTAAAACTGCACAACAAAAAACTGTTGTTCTACTGTATAACATAACATAATTTTATTCAGCATTAAACATCAAAAAACATGTTTATAGCTTATGAAATATATTCATAAAACATGTGTGATAATACTAGGCCTTCCTTCCACTCTAAGGGGGAAATTTGATACCCTTTTTTATATAGTGAAATTGGGTAATTAGGGGAAAGTCATGTGGGCTTTGCCAAAGAAGAAACTTTCAAATGGAAATGTCACTTTTATAATAGTCTTAGTTTATACATATCTTAAATAAAAGTCTTAGTTTATACATATCTTGAAAATACCCTTTTTTGACGACATCTTTTGCACATTACAAACATCTGTTACCAATCAACACAATGACAGTTTGCACAAAAAGGCTTTATTTTAGCATACAAGTATGTTATCTTACATAACCACAATGAACACCTGTGTGTTACCTACATGAGTATCTAAAGCCAATCTGAAGCTTAGGCCGCAAAGGGTCAACCTAATATAGTGCTGGAACTAGGGCTGGGACGGGTACGACTGTACTCGAGTACCCGGGTACGGGCCGGGTACAGGCCACTACCCGCGTAGCAAATCACTACTCATTACCCAACGGTACTTTTACCTGGGTTTTAAATCCACATGAAATGTGTGAATATGTTTTCATTCATGAGTGAATCAGGCGTTTCTAAATCCCAAGCTAGCAATCAATTATCCCCAAAACCATGTCTCAACATATGTACAAATATGGAACACACACTCTATATTGTCAAAGTTAAAGGCTGCTTGTCAGCTATTGAAACTATCAACATTTTTTGTACCGACCATTGCAGTAAGTCATAAGGGCCAAGAACGGTCCATTACTCGCAATTCGGTGTGGTATAGGTGCTTACACGAGTGGTAACGTTGTCAATCGCGATTTCTCCGATTTTCAATATGTAATATTGATGTAGGCACATTATGGGGTTTTCCGAAACATTGGTTTGGATGGCTGGGGAGCAGCATTTGAGAAAATATAGAACTTGTGACAGATTTTAACACATTATGTTTCCCCTTTGTTTGGGGATGATTTAGTTAAGTCTGATACACTTGTCAATGAGTGACAATGATTTGATCTTGTGTTAACATTAACAAACATATGCATGTACAGTCGACCCGCGATAGTCCGAACGTCGTTAATCCGGAATATTCACCATCCGAACAGAATTTTGAGGGAACGGTCCTTACCTTCATCAATTTAACTGTTTAATGCGGAAAATCCGCGTTCCGGAACCGGACAAAAAAGATCGGGAACCAACAGTCACTTTTCATAGTATATGCGTATGGCTAGTCCGGAAACCAGTAAAATCGTTTATTTTGCAGTTACAGTTGCGAATGAAGGGAATGGTCTTGTGTTGTAAACGGCATTCACACGTTTTGCATGTATGGTGGGATGTATGCTTGACCATAACATGTCACCTAGTGTAGTGTACTGGAAGGTGTTGATTGTTTGTTAATCGGTCATTCTGTCAGTTGATTGGTCTTACATAATTGTAATTACGGTCGCATGTCGATAGTTGAGTTTGTAAAAGTTGTTGATTGGCTGATTGGCTGCTTAGAGACAATGTCTGGCAATCATTTCAATTATTACTCAATCGATATGCTCCTTTTCCTTATAAATAAACTCTCGACAATCCCACCCTATCTCATTTCTCGGTATTGAAATAAGAAGATACAACTTGAAGATGTCTACACCAACAGCCAAACGAAAACGTGTCGAAATACCAGTTTCTTAAGGAAATTTAACTTCTCGAAAGACATCGCTTCAAATTGTCATTTTTTTCAACATCCGTTTTGACCAAATAAATACTTCCTTAACACACTTTATATTTCTCTTCAAAAAAAATAATAATTGTGTATTTCTTACTTCATAGTTTTTATCATGATACACCGACACCGTATAAAGGTAAACATTTCTCTGTAACTCGCATATTCTTTATTCCAGAAAATTCGTTAATACGAACATTTCTCCTAGGAACGAAAGTGTTCGGATAAACGAGGGTCGACTGTACATCAATGCCCACGTTCTATCGAACGTCGCACTACCAAGACCAATGTAAAGATATTAGATAACAGCAACTGAACATCATATTTCTAAAGTTTGAAAATGCGATGGGTTCTTTGGCATATCAGATTTGAATCTAAGAGAGAATAATATCAGGTTCGGGTACTCGAGTACCCGTGGGTAATATTGCCTCGGGTGCCCGGGTAGTAAATTGCTACTCATCCCAGCTCTAGCTGGAACCGACTTCAATTTACTTGGGGCTGGCCTGTAATCTAACCTGTTTGCTACTCTGACTATCCTTCCTCATCAAAATTAAGCAGATATTAGTGGTTTGGGAAAGAAGACGACACAAAAATCTATTTTTAAACAAATTACCAAAAGAGTGCTTTCAAGATGAACCAGTCTAAAAATCCCATTTGAGGAATTTGGACAAACTATGATAAAAGTAACTTTAACCCATTACCAAACAATAGCTACATTTGCCAAGTTTGTTGCAGCCGACTCTTGAAACATTGTGGGAAAAGGAAAATTGCTCCTAACGAGCAATATCTCCTTTTCCCACAATGTATTCTGCCCTATCTGTTTCAGATGATTATTTTTAAATTTCATCACATTTTGAAATGTTTTCTGCAAAATCTTTCAATTTGGGACAGTCTAAAATGAAATGATAAACTATGATGCAGGAAACTATCGAGGTACTAGGGAGGGGAGTATGGGGTTAACCTATGACAGCATCATCAACAACAAAACAAAGACCAGGGAGAACTGAATAATTAGAGAAAATTCTTTAAAGGCACATGAAAGGATATGAGTACAAATAAATCATAGTATAAAATGGAGTTGCCTTATATGTTCATAAATGTAATGAAAATTAATTTAAGAATGCTGTGAGATCCTATTTGATAAAATCCTTTTATACAAGTTACTTTGTGTTTGAAATATAGTTGTTTCTTATTCAATCATGTTTATCAACAATCTGTTTGTTTGAATATTCAACATATTACAAATTAACAAACTCGGATTGGTTGATTCAAAAATTTGTATATCATGTGACCAGGTCAGAGGGGAAGAATCAGGCAATCTGAATTATCAAACTGGCTAATCTGGGTTATTTCTCATTGGCTTTCACATTTAAGTTGTGCTGATGAGGTTGTTTTTTTGTGATAACTATTTAAATCTGACCAAAAGTTTACCAAGTAATATGGTTTGATATAGCAATTAGTGTCCTTTCATGAGCCTTTAGATATTTCATAATCATCCAAACATGAATAATCAGTGATTTTTTTCTAAATTAAATCAATGGGCTCTTTTGGCCAAAACTTAAAAATCAATGGACTTTTTTCTTATAGAAAAATGATTAAAATGAATGAAAATAATGAGTTTAAAGGAAATCATAATTATCAGATTTTTCGGGCCAAAAATTTTCACTGGTTGGAATATGTATATCGTGAAGAAGCAATGGTCTAAATGCATTTTTTTTCATACAAATACCCTGAATATTGACAAGGGTCTGTATAATCAGTCATATAATTGTCTTAAAACACAATCTATTTGTATGTGACAATGACTGCACCATGTACTCATCAAATAAACTGCATCTTCTGTTCTATTTTATATAAAGCAACTTCCCAAGAGATAAAATAAACCCTCATCTAGTCAGGTGTAGGGTCCCATCGAACCCAAACCCGATCGAACTCGGGTCCGATGGGCATTGGTCCAATCAGTATAGTTCGAAGGGACTTATTATATGATGTACCATATACCTGTATTAGCACCTCAAAGTATTTTGATTAACGCTTAAGTGAACATGCGTGCCATTTAAATGTTGATCTAATTAACCCTTTACAAAGCGCCAATTATTTGGACTGTCTAAATTGAAAGAGTTTACTGACGACATTTGATGAAATGTGATGAAATTGAAAATCAATCCACTGATAGGGTATAAAACCCTTTTGGAAAAGGAGAAATTGCTCGTTAAGAAATGATGTCTCATGAATACTTATTAGATTGAACATTATCACATCAATATCATTGTAACCATTATCATTAATAAAGAGTATTTTCAATTGCTACATGGTTCATTATCCGCCAAAGCAAAATCTAGTTTTTTTTTCAAAACTGTGATCTAATACCAAACTTCAAAATACTTAAATATGTTTGCGGTCCGGTGTGTCATCATCATCATCATGCTTTTTTTGCAAGTAAATCTGGACCCATATGCTTATATAAAACAATAAGGGAAGAAGGCAACATCATCAGCATTTGCTTTTTAAGTGATTTCTGCCATAGATTCAGGTATATCATGCAGGGATTGTTTTTTTTCAAATTATAACAATTGGTTTTTGGGATGCATCTTATTTGAAACAATGAGTATTTTTGGAAAACAATGGGTCCTTTTTTACTTAACTTCATTTGGACAAAACTTAACTCAATGATTCAAACTTCTCTGACCACTTGGTAAAAAGACATTTTTTTTTAATGTTTTTGTCTCATAAAAGGAAAAAGAACCTCTCCAAATAGGTAGAAGATTAAAAGCATGAAAGTAAAAGCTTTACAAGTGATTCCAGCCATTGACACAAGTCTGTTTTCTTTCATTCAATGGTTCCTGGGGGATGCATAGGAAAGGTAACAATGGATATTTTGAGATTTTAATGAGTAAAAAATGCAAACCCATGGCAAAAATTATCTCTGATCATGTCGGATTTTGATACCTGAATTATGTATATATGAATATATAGATGTAGCAATGCAATTAATACAAACTATTTTTTACTCAGGGGAGTAAGAGGGTTAAAATGTAATACCCGACTTTATGATATTTGTTTTAATCTATTTTATATAAAGCCTTTTGTATGGATCCATCAGACCTTTTAGATAGTCCCATCAGACCTAAACAGGTCCGATCGAGCTATACTGATCAGACCAATGCCAAACTTAACCGAGACTGATGTGACCCGGGACCAACTAGTCACATCGCCTGCAGAAGTTTAATGAAACCAATAAAACAAAAGTATAGATTTCTACATGAGAGCAATGTATCCCTTCTGTCGCAGTGTATTCGTTTAAGTTTCCTATTGTTTCCAATTTGTTTTCATCTCTGCCATGGATCAGCAAAATAATGAACTTCAAATCTAGCATCCCAGATTTGCTGGTATGCTGCAAAAAAATACCCAGAAGCATTATAAATTGCTCGTAAAAGTGAAAGAATCCCCCGAAAGATAAACTACAGGAAAATTTGTTTTAATCAAATTCAGAATACGAAATGCTTCAACAAACACTGTAAATTTGCTGCTTATTGAATTGATTAGCAAAGGGAAAACACCTTAAACTCGATATGTCGAAATAGTGTCAACAACTATAAAAATAGTGTCAACAACTATAAAAATAGTGTCAACAACTGCAAAAATAGTGTCAACAACTGCAATAATATTGTCAAAATGTAACTACACACTCTTTGGGATGCAAAATTGACGTTTTGATGTTAAATAACCTATAGAAATACAAAATGGAAACGTAATGCTAGCTTCACTTTACTCCGTAAATTGGGTTAATATAAGATGCGGATATTTTCGAAGGTCATTTAAAAACGAAAAAAAATGCAAGTGATGCAGCAGATAGCTTACATTATCTTAAATATTCATATGGTTAATGCATTAATAATAATATTTTCTATCATTGTTTTCACAAAGTGGTGAAATAAGAGTGTGGTCATGTTTTTACTGACCAACAAAATGTCCGCGTCTTATTCATTTTCTTATTACTAATGCTTTCTACGGTTCATTAAAGTTCATAAAACTCCATGTTAAACTTTAAAAAAAATGTGTAAAAACACACTGGAACCAATTTTGGACTTGTTCACAATATTATTTCAGTTGTTGACACTTTTTCTATAGTTGTTGACACTATTTTTAGCTTGTTGACTATTTCCACCTTAAACTCAGTAACAGATAGTGATAATTTATCATAGCTCTATATATCAGAAAACCTATTCTAAAGAAGTGTATAAAAATAGCGATTTGCAGCACATAACCAATGAACTAAGTCATACTTACTTTGTTCAGGTTTCCAACGACGAATGTTTTATAATCTTGAGGCATTATAGTAGAAATACTTAACTTCCAATGTTTATCCTTGGCAGATGTACAAGCCAATTGGCATCCTTAGTGGGGTGCCTATTCGGTTTTATAAAGGCAAACAAAATCTGGCATGTTGTGCATGTTTCACAACCATTTGACAAATAGAAAAAATATCTTTTTCAAGTGAACAAGCTCTACTTAAACTATTGTTGATTGTGGGTGTAACCATTAAAAAGAGAATACGAGTTTATTATTTATTATTAAAAATTGTTGATGCTGCAGCTGTCGGTGCAACCGTAAAATATTACCCGGTAAATTGATCTCGCGGAAATAAATGAGAGATCATCAGAAAATCCCCTATGCAGAGTTATCGTACGTCACAGATATTGAGGTGTCATTCTCTAACGCAGAGATTTCCCTTTTCATTTTGTTAAGAAACTAAAGGAACTTGACGGGGCTTCTGTTGGGCTAGTGATTACAGTACATTACTTGAAATCGCATGGCCCTTCTCCGTAATATTGGTTCAAATTCAGGTGAAGGATCTGGATTTTCATGAGAGATGGTCTCCTGAAGGACTTACGGATGGTTCTTTCTACCCGGCTTGACTTGCTCCGAAGTCTTTGCTTGCTCTTTTAGGCAGTTGAGTTTATCCATCATACAGTCAGAAACCGTAAAATAAATGAAATAATGAGGACGCGATGTATAACCCATGTATAGATCTATCAATGAAAAACAAATAGATATAGATAAATAATTAGATAGAATGAATATAAAACTAAATGAAGGAATAGATAAAAGAACTTTTATATGTTCATAGGCATTGGTGTTTGGAAAAACCAGAGACATAGATAGGGTTATCGATGTCTTTGGAAAAACATTCACGCTGCATGAAATGGCGGGAATGGGTCATGACAACTTTTGTGATAGAGCGGGGGAGTTAAATCTTTATCACCCATACACTAAAAGGGATGGAGTTGTTTCCCTTGATACAATAATTCCTTCCTGTAGAACGACGCTGATACTTGCATGCTCTTCGAGGAATAACTCGCATAATGTCTTGTGTTAAAAAGATGATTTAATTAACCGTTTCCCAAACAATAACGACATTTGACCACTTTGGTTGCATACGACATTAGAAAACATTGTGGTCAAAGGAGCAATTAATCGTAACGAGTAATTTTTCCTTTTCCCACAATGTTTTCTGCCCTATCAGAAGATTTGTATCCATTTTCATCACATTTTCATCACATTTTAAATGTCGTCTGCAAACTCTTTCAATTTTGGACAGTCGAAATTTTGGCATTTGGGAAAGGGTTAAACAATTCTCACCACCGAAGAAATGACCATCTTCAATATATATAGTTTCCAGAAGCTAAAAACTGTATTTTCATTGAATAATTGTGCACCAAACATTAGGGCATTCAGTGCTATGATGGAAAACTTGGTTTACAAGTAGGAACGGTTTGCTCTCATTTTACACTATAATCATTTCAATCAGCAATGCTGATTCAATCAGAAAGATTACTGTCAAAGTCAATTCACAATCTGATTGGTCAACTAGAACGTAAGTAAACTGAAAAGGGTGTATACACTGACTGTCCCCTTATAGCTGATAAACTGTAAAAGGATATGAACACTGACTGTCCCGCCATGATTGATAAACTATAAAAGGATGTGTACATTGACTGTCAGGCTATCACTGATAAACTGTAAAAGGATATGTACACTGCCTGTCCCCTTATAGCTGATAAACTGTAAAAAGATATGAACACTGACTGTCCCGCTATGATTGATAAACTATAAAAGGATATACAGACTGACTTTCCCACTATGACTGATAAACTGTAAAAGGATGTGAACACTGACTGTCCTACTATGACTGATAAACTGTAAAAGGATGTGTACACTGACTGTCCTACTATGACTGATAAACTGTAAAAGGATATGTACACTGACTGTCCCGCTATGATTGATAAACTATAAAAGGATATACAGACTGACTTTCCCACTATGACTGATAAACTGTATAAGGATGTGAACACTGACTGTCCTACTATGACTGATAAACTGTAAAAGGATGTGAACACTGACTGTCCCGCTATGATTGATAAACTATAAAAGGATATACAGACTGACTTTCCCACTATGACTGATAAACTGTAAAAGGATGTGAACACTGACTGTCCCGCTATGATTGATAAACTATAAAAGGATATACAGACTGACTTTCCCACTATGACTGATAAACTGTAAAAGGATGTGAACACTGACTGTCCCGCTATGATTGATAAACTATAAAAGGATATACAGACTGACTTTCCCACTATGACTGATAAACTGTAAAAGGATGTGAACACTGACTGTCCTACTATGACTGATAAACTGTAAAAGGATGTGAACACTGACTGTCCTACTATGATTGATAAACTATAAAAGGATATACAGACTGACTTTCCCACTATGACTGATAAACTGTAAAAGGATGTGAACACTGACTGTCCTACTATGACTGATAAACTGTAAAAGGATGTGTACACTGACTGTCCCGCTATGATTGATAAACTATAAAAGGATATACAGACTGACTTTCCCACTATGACTGATAAACTGTAAAAGGATGTGAACACTGACTGTCCTACTATGACTGATAAACTGTAAAAGGATATGTACACTGACTGTCCTACTATGACTGATAAACTATAAAAAGATGTGAACACTGACTGTCCTACTATGACTGATAAACTGTAAAAGGATGTGAACACTGACTGTCCTACTATGACTGATAAACTGTAAAAGGATATGTACACTGACTTTCCCACTATGCCTGATAAACTGTAAAAGGATGTGAACACTGACTGTCCTACTATGACTGATAAACTGTAAAAGGATATGTACACTGACTGTCCTACTATGACTGATAAACTGTAAAAGGATGTGTACACTGACTGTACTGCTATGACTGATAAACTGTAAAAGGATATGTTCACTGGCTGTCCCGCTATGACTGATAAACTGAAAAAGGATGTGTACACTGACTGTCCCGCTATAGCTGATAAACTATAAAAGGATGTGCACACTGACTGTCCTGCTATGACAGTACGCTGACTGTCCCGCTTTGACTGATAAACTGTAAAAGGATATGTGCACTGACTGTCCGGCTATGACTGATTAGCTGTAAAAGGATGTGTACACTGACTGTCCCGCTATAACTGATAAACTATAAAAGGATGTGTACACTGACTGTCCTATGACTGATAAACTGTAAAAGGATGTGTACACTTACTGTCCCGCTATGACTGATAGACTGTACAAGGATATGCACACTGACTGTCCAGCTTTGACTGATAAACTATAAAAAGATATGTACACTGACTGTCCAGCTATGACTGATAAACTATAAAAAGATGAACACTGACTGTCCAGCTATGACTGATAAACTGTAAAAGGATGTGTACACTGACTGTCCCGCTATGACTGATAAACTGAAAAAGGATGTGTACACAGACTGTCCCGCTATAGCTGATAAACTATAAAAGGATGTGCACACTGACTGTCCTGCTATGACAGTACGCTGACTGTCCCGCTTTGACTGATAAACTGTAAAAGGATATGTACACTGACGGTCCCGCTATGACTGACTAGCTGTAAAAGGATGTGTACACTGACTGTCCCGCTTTGACTGATAAACTATAAAAGGATGTGTAGACTGACTGTCCTATGACTGATAAACTGTAAAAGGATGTGTACACTTACTGTCCCGCTATGACTGACTAGCTGTAAAAGGATGTGTTCACTGACTGTCCCGCTATGACTGATAAACTATAAAAGGATGTGCACACTGACTGTCCTGCTATGACAGTACGCTGACTGTCCCGCTTTGACTGATAAACTGTAAAAGGATATGTACACTGACGGTCCCGCTATGACTGACTAGCTGTAAAAGGATGTGTACACTGACTGTCCCGCTTCGACTGATAAACTATAAAAGGATGTGTAGACTGACTGTCCTATGACTGATAAACTGTAAAAGGATGTGTACACTTACTGTCCCGCTATGACTGACTAGCTGTAAAAGGATGTGTACACTGACTGTCCCGCTATGACTGATAGACTGTAAAAGGATATGCACGCTTACTGTCCAGCTTTGACTGATATCTACAAAAAGATATGTACACTGACTGTCCCGCTATGACTGATAAACTATAAAAAGATGTGAACACTGACTGTCCAGCTATGACTGATAAACTGTAAAAGGATGTGTACACTGACTGTCCAGCTATGACTGATAAACTGTAAAAGGATATGTTCACTGGCTGTCCCGCTATGACTGATAAACTGAAAAAGGATGTGTACACTGACTGTCCCGCTATAGCTGATAAACTATAAAAGGATGTGCACACTGACTGTCCTGCTATGACAGTACGCTGACTGTCCCGCTTTGACTGATAAACTGTAAAAGGATGTGTGCACTGACTGTCCGGCTATGACTGATTAGCTGTAAAAGGATGTGTACACTGACTGTCCCGCTATGACTGATAAACTATAAAAGGATGTGTACACTGACTGTCCTATGACTGATAAACTGTAAAAGGATGTGTACACTTACTGTCCCGCTATGACTGATAGACTGTACAAGGATATGCACACTGACTGTCCAGCTTTGACTAATAAACTATAAAAAGATATGTACACTGACTGTCCAGCTATGACTGATAAACTATAAAAGGATGTGAACACTGACTGTCCAGCTATGACTGATAAACTGTAAAAGGATGTGTACACTGACTGTCCCGCTATGACTGATAAACTGAAAAAGGATATGTTCACTGACTGTCCCGCTATGACTGATAAACTGAAAAAGGATGTGTACACTGACTGTCCCGCTATAGCTGATAAACTATAAAAGGATGTGCACACTGACTGTCCTGCTATGACAGTACGCTGACTGTCCCGCTTTGACTGATAAACTGTAAAAGGATATGTACACTGACGGTCCCGCTATGACTGACTAGCTGTAAAAGGATGTGTACACTGACTGTCCCGCTTTGACTGATAAACTATAAAAGGATGTGTAGACTGACTGTCCTATGACTGATAAACTGTAAAAGGATGTGTACACTTACTGTCCCGCTATGACGGACTAGCTGTAAAAGGATGTGTACACTGACTGTCCCGCTATGACTGATAGACTGTAAAAGGATATGCACGCTTACTGTCCAGCTTTGACTGATATCAATAAAAAGATATGTACACTGACTGTCCCGCTATGACTGATAAACTATAAAAAGATGTGAACACTGACTGTCCAGCTAAGACTGATAAACTGTAAAAGGATGTGTACACTGACTGTCCAGCTATGACTGATAAACTGTAAAAGGATATGCACACTGACTGTCCAGCTATGACTGATAAACTGTAAAAGGATGTGTACATTGATTGTCCCGCTATGACTGATAAACTGTAAAAGGATGTGCACACTGACTGTCCAGCTTTGACTGATAAACTATAAAAGGATGTGTACATTGATTGTTCTGCTATGACTGATAAACTGTAAAAGGATGTGTCCTTGAACTTGAACTGAGGAAAGGATTGGTTTACGTTTGTGCCAGTGGTTTTAAAGCATATTCTTTTAGCCCTTTACCAAACGCAAAATATTTGACTCTCCCAAATTGAAAGAGATTGCAGACGACATTTCAAAATGTGATGAAATCGGAAAGTAATCCTCTGATAGGGCAGAAAACATTGAGAGAAAAGGAGAAATTGCTCGTTACGAGTAATTTCTTCTCCTTTTCCCACAATGTTTTCCAGAGTCGTCTGAAATAAATTGGTTAAATATCGTGATTGCTTGGTAATAGGTTAAGGGAGGTAGGCATTGAGTAAAGGATCGTTCAAGCAAAACGTATTTTATTTACCTATTTACCTATTTTTGTTTTTGAAGCTTAAAACGTGTTCAAAAACTCTCTCGATGACTGCTTCCTGGATATTTAACCAGTATTCGCGCCGATCTATCGGTTAGTCTCGGCACCATTCACTTCATCTTACGAGGATTCGAACCCTGGACTTTCGGTACAAGAGGCCGACGCTCTACATCTGGACCACTTTGTCCGTTATCAATACAAAATCATCCATCATCAAACGAAACACGTTGTTTTCATCATATTTATTCATTTATTACAACACAAAGAAATTTTACAGAGCTCTTTCCAGTAACAATATTTACCCGTTTTTTGTTTTTTTTACTTAGCAGCGCTGTGAAAGAGTAGCAACTCAATTTCATAAGGACAATGATCAAACACCAGGTTAGGTTTGTGTCAATGTGCCATTCTCTATAGCATTTGCAATTCACAATTTTTTTTTTATCTTATCGTAAAACATTTTCTTTTATATTCATTTTGTTCCTTTTACAAATTCAAACCTTCCATGCAATATTTTAGACCGTCCCAAATTGAAAGAGTTTGCAGACGACATATCAAAATGTGATGAATTTGGAAAATAATCTTCAGATAGGGCAGAAAACATTGTGGGAAAAGGAAAAATTGCACATCACGAGCAATTTCTCCTTTTTCCCACAATGTTTTCTAGAGTCGTCTGCAACAAAGTGGTTAAATGTCGTTATTGTTTGGTAATGGGTTAAATACTAAACGCAATACAAAAAAACCGGTTTATCTCAGGGACTTGCTAATCGTTTCAAATGTGAACAAGCAGCTTTAAATTTGACCTGATATCCATTGAAAGTTTTTCTCATCCTTAATGATTTAAAGCATTTGGGGTACAACTCTTTAAGTTTTCTTTTGAACACCAATTTTTCAGTAATCTGTATCATAATTGGGAAATTCTGACTGCGGTAGTGGAAAGACCACAGACAACGTCGTACTAACAGAATAAATTGTTTACAACAAGTAATTTCTACTACATGTATTATTCAAGTAATGCAAAAGGATCTCTTTACCTCAAAGTTCAAGGGACGCGAGGAAAATGTTCGACATAGAGAGAGATCGATGTATAGATGTCTGGAATATCAACAATCTGAACACATCGGGTTTATCCAATGAAAACACCTCTGAAATAATAGGGCTGACGCCATATTGATTCCTGCGAGAACGACGTCATTGTACTTTCGTTTTTAAAAATAGATCTTAAATCCGAAATCACAAAAGTCGTTTGATTTGATTGAGGAAACAATATTACATGTCACAACAATAATTTAGCCATTTGGTATGAGTTACTGATAAAAAATGATTTAAAAGGATATTCAACACTTCTATACACATTGAACTACTCAACGTGCACGCTTAGAAAATGTGTTAATTGAAGGATGCCGATTTACCCGAAAAAATATAACCCTACACCTCGGCCATTTCTTAAAATATATCTACCGACTTGTTACGGGGATTGCCGAGTAGATACGATTGCCTACACTTATATCCGAGGTGTTTTTTACAGCTCACGGAAATACCCGAGTAGTTCCGATTGGAATATCAAGGCATAGAAATAAAGGACACATGATTTTGGGAACCAGTATCGAAGGTTCGGTGCAAGGCTATAGTAAGTGCTTCATGTATAGCCTTGCACTAAACCCTCGGTATTTACTTCGACGCAAAGAAAAGTTCGAGGTAAAGATACTTCTACTGTAGTATACAGTTACCTATCAGATTTTTCTCAAGAAAAGGGTAAATTTGTAACAACGTAGCATTCGTTCTGGAAACTGAATGGTCATAAAAGCTGTCTATTTCATTGTTATGGTTGGGATTTACAGCAGTTTCAACAGCATTTAAGACATAATGCAGCGGTTAGTCCACATACCCATGCTGCTGGTTTTTCTGACCAGTATTGAACATGGGTCCTGCGTGGCTCAGTGGTGAAGATGGTGGACTCAGAACTCGGAGATCCCGTGATAGTGGCCTTTGGCAAGTCACTTCAGAGCCCTAGCCTAGTACTGGTGCATCCAGGAAAGCCGTTACAGAACTTAAAATGTTGGTACGGCACTGACGAAGAGGACCCATAGGGGACATGTGTCAGTAACTTACTATAGCTAAACTTATATCGAACTGCTTTCAGGTATACACAAACAATTAGTGGTAAAAGACAAACCAGCGCTTTTGGGAGTTAAAAAACTAACTTAAACTTATGTGTGTGTCTTTCAATTTGGATAATTCCCTTAACCCTTAGAATGCTTGGTCATTTTCTAAAAAGAGATTTTTGTGTGGCCTGCTTTTCAAAACATTAAATTTATCTGCTAAATGTTGGTGAGGAAAGATATTCAAAGTAGCTAATAGGTAAGATCTCAGGCCATCCGCCAATTTACTTGGCGGATGGCCTGGATCTTACCTGTTCGCATACGCATAAAGTACGTTCCAGTACTATAAGGGTTAACTTTGGACGGGAAATAGTTAACGTGCTCGTTACAACTACATATGTGTATGTCGAGTACCGAATCAAGCTTAATTAACTTTGCACGATTAAAAAGAGATAAAAAAAAGAACTTGGCTAAGAAAATACATCTTTCGAGATGAATCCTCAAATCATTCATTATCGATACTATCATATTATCACAGAACAAGAAGAACTGGTGTCATATATCAATCTTAAAGTCGTAAAAAGTTTATCTCGTTTTGTAAAGCGTAGATATGTTGCTAATGATCCAATACCTGACACGATAAACATGCGCAGTAGCCCTAACTCGGATGATCCAAGCTATAACGCAAACTCCTCACAGTCATCTCTTGCTTCGTGCATTGATCACTGCCACCGCCTGATTTTCATCCAGATTTGGATGACATTTTTATGATGGTTTCTATTTCAAGTTTTTTTTACCGGATGTAGAAGTTTACTTAGTAATAATGTCATCTTGTGTTTATTTCTGACAAGTTTATTTGAAAAACATTTCGTTTTATTTACAAATAAAGCACGCATGGATGATTCAATTGGTGTCGCCGGCATCTCTAAACGCCATTTTCGTTTCTAAAAAGATGGTCACGTGACATGTGTGGTGACAGTGATCAATCTCTTAACGGGAGATCACTGTGAGAAGTTTGACTGTTATTGCGTGGAATGAAATACATGTATCTCAATTGTATTTACTTGGTTATCCCTGGCACAAGTCGGTAGATAAATATCTTAGGTAGCTTATGAGTACACTAGAAATCCTGGGGAAGTTCGGCTGTTTTCCGCCGGACTGCACACTTGATTACTACATCACGCCCAGGGACTAAATATTAATGTAAAGACACATAAATTGGTTTACAATTAAATGTCCTTTTATTTTTACTAATTTCATTTAAGATTATCATATCAACACACCTGCCTTGCGTTCAATAAGGAAAACGTTTGCGAATTGTTTGCGAATTAACGTAAATCCGTAAGATTTTACGACATTAGCTTAGTCCGAATGATCCAGACGTAGATATTTCACTCTACAGTTACAGCTTGGATCATCCGAGTTAACATTAGCTCCGCGAGCGCTCGCGCATCTTGCAAACGGAAGTCGATCTTGAGTCGCCAATAACAAACAGTCGAACAAAGATGATGGAATTCGGATTTTTTCACTCCTTGTCAAAATGTTTTCATTGATTGTGTTGTGGATAAAGGTTGGTTCATAATAAAATTGAAATTCACGTTTTACGGTTGCTTTAATTCTAATTTACGTCATAAGAAATAAGAGGCATAACTTGCCATATATTCACAAAAGGAATATTTTGACAATTCTGACTATGTTCGCACACATACATATTCGTAATTTGATTAATCTCCCTTAAGAAAGCGAGTGTTTGCGAATAGATTTCCGTACAATAGAGATTTCCGTGAGACAAATTGTTCGCCGAAAACATTTTTCCTTATTGAATGCAAGGCTGTGTTTCATATTTTCTCAATCGTATCAACTCGGTTATCCTCGGCTTGATCTTGGGATTGGCGAGTAGATGCGATTGCAAACGGACATGGCATTTGACGCCGCCATGTTGCCGGACTACTTTCATAATGGCTCACTATTACCTCCGAGGTTATTTCAAAGAAATGGCCAAGGTGTTCCAATTGAAAATATTTACGTCCGGATCAATCTGACTAACAAAGCAAGGGTTGCTGCATTGTGTAAAATTATTTCTAGGAAATGCTCGCTAAAAACCGGAAGTTTCGGTACAAGTATGGAGTTCACAGAAATGTACTTGTAATTATCATTAGTGTGCTGCTGTTGGAGAATGTAGAGTTGTGGATATCATGACATTTTATGTTGGCCGCATCTGCCAGATAAAAATCTTAAGAAACATGTGTGACAAAAGGATGAACTGCCCATAAAGTGCAATTTTTCATTTTTTTTCACAATGGTTTCTGTTTTATAGATATCGAAGACGAAATGTATTTCCTCAAGCTTTTCTTTCTTCTGCCATTGCTTCAATTTGGCTTAAAAGATTTATAGCTTATTTTAACTTTCTTGGTTGGCCTTCGTGTATTGGATGGTTTTCAATATAGCCTTTCTCTAACTTTCTTGATTTGCCGCTGTTTAATGGATGAGTTTCAGTATACTTTAACCCTTTACCAAACAATGACGACATTTAACCACATTGTTGCAGACGACTCTGGAAAACATTGTCGGAAAAGGAGAAATTGCTCGCTAAGAGCAATTTCTCCTTTTTCCCACAAGGTTTTCTGCTTTATCAGAAGATAATTTTCCAATTTCATCACATTTTGAAATGTCGTCTGCAAACCATTTCAATTTGGGACAGTCGAAAATTGGTTGTTTGGGAAAGGGTTGACCTCCTTGATTTGCCACTTTATACTAAATGGGTTTCAGTATATATTGTCTTACTTTTTTTGATCTGCCGTTGTGTAATGGATGAGTTTCAGTATACTTTAACTTCCTTTATTGCCACTTTATAATGGATGGTTTTCAATTAACTTTGTCTTCCTTAATCGGTCGATGCATGATGAATAATTTTCAAAATATTTCCTTCCTTAATTTGCCTATGTAAATTGATGGTTTTAGTAAACTAACGTTTTTGATTTGTCGCTGTTCATAGAATGGTTCGCGGTATACTTTGTTTCTTTATTTGCCGTAGTATAATGGATTCTGTCTTTTTTAATTTTATTGATTTGCTGCTGTAAAATGAATGCTATCAGTATACTTTGTCTTCCTTTACCCTTTACTAAACGCAAAGTTTTCGGCTGTCCCAAATTGAAAGTGTTTGCAGACGATATTTCAAATTGTGATGACAATGGAAAATAACCTTCTGATAGGGCAGAAAACATTTTGAGAAAAGGAGAAATTGCTTGTTACGAGCAATTTCTCCTTTTCCCCCAATGTTTTCAAGAACCGTCTGCAACCCAGTGGCTTAATGTCGTTATTGTTTGGTAATGGATTAATTACCGCTGAATGACATACATTTTCAATACACTTTAACATTCTTGATTCCCTGCTGTTGAATCGGTGGTTTTCGGCATAGTTCAACATACTAAATTTGTCGTTGTATACTGGTATGGAAGGATTTCAGTATAATTTTACTTCTTCGGTTTGTCGTCTGATGGTGAAGTCATCCGGGTTGGACGGACACCTTAGTTTGTTGTCAGGAGGCATCACCTTGTTGTACCTGTAAACGCATTTAAACGAGATCAGACAAACATGTAATAGTATGGCGATGTTACCTTCTTCTCTAGATCGTTCTAACAAGCGTATCAATTTATTATCAGCAACCACTTGTTTGATGAACACGGCTTTACCCTAAGAATGCTGGGTAATTATCTAAAATAGATTTTTGTGTCGTCTGCTTTCCAAAACCTTAGATACCTGCTTAATGTTGTTGAGGAAAGACACTCAAAGTAGCAAACAGGTTAGATCACAGGTCAGTCGCTAATTTACTGGGGTGGGGGGGGGGCTAGCCTGTTTGCATTAGCATGAAGTCGGTTCCAGCACTTTAAGGGTTTAAGCAACCACTGTGACAACAGAGAAATCGCTTATAAAGTCTTCGTTTTGGCCAATCGTTTCTACTTTATACTTAAATGACAATAGTTTTTCATACTTTTGAATCAACTGCGAATAGTCATCCTTCGATGTTTCATGTAACGAAAGCTAAAAAAGGGTAAAAAACAACAACACTTACTCTCCTTTATGAGTTGTAGTATGCGAAAAATTGTAGATAAAAGAAAAAGAATATCATCAATAACTTACCTCGTCCAGTCGCCTTTGCAAATTATCCATGGTAGAAGGTCCAATTTGTAATGCAGTTCCTTAGAGATGGCCGCACTGATCAAATTCGGGGTTCCAGCCGACTTCCCACGCGTCACCAAGGTGAACGTGACGTCATAGCAACACTGCTGTACCGCAAGGTTTGTCGCCCCTGGTGACGGACGAGATCGGATACATGAGCGCGCTTCCGGTTTATACACTAAATCACTGTGACTGCTGGCATCATCCCAGGTGAAAGTTCGGTCCAAGATGGCGTCGTGGATAGTTTTGCTTTTTTCCCGCTTAAGCGGGTAGAAGCACGGACAGGCAGGTAGTGTTGAGTTAGAAAAGTATTCATGAGCAATCTCCATGTTGCAAGTAACCCAATCCCTGCAAACATCGACATCTGAAACGAACAATTCCTGTCATTACAGTTTCCGATCCTCTTTAGCTTGACAGCGCGCCTGACTTCGAACGCGGGGGTTTTGAGTTGCGAGTCGGCTAATTCAAGTTTTTGTTTTTTGTTTGAGTTTTAATGGAGTCAGTGCGGCATGGTTTATTCTTCAGTTATATTCATGTGGTTAAGCTGTCAGTGGCACGGAAAGACTGTTGTGCAGTATTGGTGTGGAAATAACTGTTTTTGTACAAAATAATTTAAAATCTTGATATTTTTAAGATAAATGCACCGCCAGAAAGCCCAGAACCTTTATCAGGCAAAAGAAATAGGGGAAAATGCTGGAAAACAGACAGTGTGGGAAAAGGAGAAATAGCTTGTCACCAGCAATTTCTCCTTTTCCTAAAATGCTTTCTACTCTATCACGAAAATTATTTTCCCATTTCATCACATTTTGAAATGCCGTCTGCAAACTCTTTCAATTTGCGACAATCGAAAATTTGGCGTTTGTTAAAGGGTTCAATCTTGACACCTGGGCAGAATGAATTTCGTCGGCGTTATTTTGGGTGGCATGCTACTTTTGCTTTCCAAATGACAACTCTTGATAGATTAAGGTAAGACCTGGGAAATGGAAAACTGACAATTGCTTTGGTCAAAGAACAAGTTGAAATGCAATCTATATGTACGGCCTATAACAGACACAATAAACATTTTATGATTGAAACATAATTCATCAATGAGTATACATGTTTATGTTGTGTATGTGTTTGGCCACACTTGAAACTTGAAATTTGCTAATATAGTAAACGGGATGTTGACAAATGAGTTAACATGTGCATGTTGTATATGTGTTTGGCAACATTTGAAACTTGCAACTTGACTAATACAGTAAACGGGATGTTGACAAATGAGTAAACATGTTTATGTTGTATATGTGTTTGACAACATTTGGAACTTGCAACTATGCTAATATAGTAAACGGGATATTGAGTTTATGTTGTATATGTGTTTGACAACATTTGAAACTTGCAACTTTGCTAAAATAGTAAACGGGATATTAAGTTTATGTTGTAAATTTGTTTGACAACATTTGAAACTTGCAACTTTGCTAATATAGTAAACGGGATATTGACAAATGAGTAAACATGTTTATGTTGTATATGTGTTTGACAACATTTGGAACTTGCAACTATGCTAATATAGTAAACGGGATATTGAGTTTATGTTGTATATGTGTTTGAAAACATTTGAAACTTGCAACTTTGCTAATATAGTAAACGGGATATTAAGTTTATGTTGTATATGTGTTTGACAACATTTGAAACTTGCAACTATGCTAATATAGTAAACGGGATATTGACAAATGAGTTTACATGTTTATGTTGTGTATTGTGTTTGACAACATTTGAAACTTGCAACTTTGCTAATATAGTAAACGGGATATTGACAAATGAGTGAACATGTTTATTTTGTATTTGTGTTTGACAACATTTGAAACTTGCAACTATGCTAATATAGTAAACGGGATATTGACAAATGAGTAAACATGTTTATGCTGTATATGTGTTTGACAACATTTGAAACTTGCAACTATACTAATATAGTAAACGGGATAATGAGTTTATGTTGTATACGTGTTTGACAACATTTGAAACTTGCAACTTTGCTAATATAGTAAACGGGATATTGACAAATGAGTGAACATGTTAATGTTGTATTTGTGTTTGATAACATTTGAAACTTGCAACTATGCTAATATAGTAAACGGGATATTGACAAATGAGTAAACATGTTTATGTTGTATATGTGTTTGACAACTTTTGAAACTTGCAACTTTGCTAATATAGTAAACGGGATATTGAGTTTATGTTGTATATGTGTGTTTGACAACATTTGAAACTTGCAACTTTGCTAATATAGTAAACGGGATATTAAGTTTATGTTGTATATGTGTTTGACAACATTTGAAACTTGCAACTTTGCTAATA
The DNA here is from genome assembly GCA_947846245.1 of Cerastoderma edule. Classification (NCBI taxonomy): domain Eukaryota; kingdom Metazoa; phylum Mollusca; class Bivalvia; order Cardiida; family Cardiidae; genus Cerastoderma; species Cerastoderma edule. The sequence goes on from OX401404.1 coordinate 56,364,248, forward strand.
TAGTAAACGGGATATTGAGTTTATGTTGTATATGTATTTGACAACATTTGAAACTTGCAACTTTGCTAATATAGTAAACGGGATATTGAGTTTATGTTGTATATGTGTGTTTGACAACATTTGGAACTTGCAACTTTGCTAATATAGTAAACGGGATATTGAGTTTATGTTGTATATGTGTTTGACAACATTTGGAACTTGCAACTATGCTAATATAGTAAACGGGATATTGAGTTTATGTTGTATATGTGTTTGACAACATTTGAAACTTGCAACTTTGCTAATATAGTAAACGGGATATTCAGTTTATGTTGTATATGTGTTTGACAACATTTGGAACTTGCAACTATGCTAATATAGTAAACGGGATATTGAGTTTATGTTGTATATGTGTTTGACAACATTTGAAACTTGCAACTATGCTAATATAGTAAACGGGATATTGACAAATGAGTTTACATGTTTATGTTGTGTATTGTGTTTGACAACATTTGAAACTTGCAACTATGCTAATATAGTAAACGGGATATTGACAAATAAGTAAACATGTTTATGTTGTATATGTGTTTGACAACATTTGAAACTTGCAACTTTGCTAATATAGTAAACGGGATATTGACAAATGAGTAAACATGTTTATGTTGTATATGTGTTTGACAACATTTGAAACTTGCAACCATGCTAATATAGTAAACGGGATATTGAGTTTATGTTGCATATATGTTTGACAACATTTGAAACTTGCAACTATGCTAATATAAAGTAAACAGGATATTGACTCGTGAGGAGGAGTTTAGAGGTCACGTTGACGCGCTATTAACCCTTAGAATGCTGGGTATTTTTTTTTTGTAAAAATAGATGTTTGTGTCGCCTGCTTTCCAAAACCTTAAATATCTGCTTTATTTTGATGAGGAAATTCACTCAGAGTAGCAAATAGGTTAGATCTCGGGTCAGCCGCCAATTTACTTGGCGGCTAGCCTGGATCTAACCTGTTTGCATAAGCATGAAGTCGGTTCCAGCACAATAAGGGTTAAAACACCTGTCAGTGAAACATAACAAACAAAGCTTACTTGGATCCAGGAATTCTTGTTTGGGTGGTTTCAGTGGTGGTACAAATCCCGCCTTCTCCCACTTGTAAAATTCTGTAATTGTGGACAAACTGTCGTCGGACACATCTGTAATGGAGAAAAAAATGAACGAATGTTAGTATCAGTTTGGTTCTTGAACAAAACATATTTTTATATGAACACATCTGAAATGGGGAAAAATATGAACGAATATTGGTATCAATTTTATCCTTGAACAAACATATTTTTACATGAACACATCTGAAATAGGAAAATATGAACGAATATTGGTTTCAATTTGGGTCTTGAACAAAAGATATTTTTATATGAACACATCTGTAATGGGAAAAATATAAACAAATATTGGTATCAATTCTGGTCTTAAAAACGTATTTTTATATGAACACATTTGTAATAGGAAAAAATATGAACGCATAGTGATATCGATTTTGGTTTTAAACAAAACATATTTTTATATAAATACAACTGAAATGGGAAAATTTGAACGAATAGTGGTATCAATTTTGGTCTTGAACAAGCATGTTTTATATGAACACATATGTAATGGGAAAATGTGAACGAATGTTGGTATCAATTTTGGTCTTGAACAAAACAGTTTTACATGAATACAACTGAAATAGGAAAATATGAACGAATATTGGTATCAATTTTAGTCTTGAACAAGCATGTTTTATATGAACACATCTGTAAATGAGAAAATGTGAACGAATGTTGGTATCAATTTTAGTCTTGAACAAAAGATGTTTTTACATGAACACATTTTAAGTGGAAATTATAAACGAACATTAGTATCTATCTTGTCTTTGGACAAAACCATTTTTATACATGAAAACTTAGTTACCTTTTTGTATGCTATGGCTTTATTTTTCAAAGACCTGGGCACACATGAAAACATAACCAGTATGCATTTATTTTCTTGGAACCACTTCCAACCTCAAATAAACCCTTACTGCAAGCTAAAACACCCCTTCCTTAGATACATTCTTCTTGATTTGTATTGCAGTGTGTAAGAAGTCAATGCGTTACACAAATTCTAAAACCTTTCAGTTTTGTTTGGTTTTGTTTATTTTAGAGTCTTTTTGGCAAGATGCCATCTTTTAGATACATTAGCTTTTTCATATTTTTTCTTCCCTATATGTCTATTGTTATTATAACGGGAGCTGTCACTATTACATATCGTCACACAATCGTACCTACTCGGCAATCCCCGGCACATTCCGGTAGATATACCTCGTAGGTAGTTCATGAATACACCCGAAATTTTTTGGAAAATCGGCTGTTTTCCGGCGGATAACACAATTGATTACAACATTGCACACATGGACTAAATAAATATGTAAATACAGACACATTGATTAGATATCACGATTAAATGTTTGAGTTTCTTTTACTTATTTCATTTAAGATTATCATATCAACACATCTGTGTTTCGTCTTTTCTCAATCGTATCTACTCGGCAATCCCCGGCTTTTGCCGGGGATTGCCGAGTAGATACGATTGCAAACCGACATGATCTTTGTCGCAGCCATGTTGTTGGACTACTTTCAAAATGGCTCCCCATTATCTCCGAGGTTATTTTAAGAAATGACCTAGGTGTTCCAAATGTTCCTCACAACCATGTTGCACCTTACAAGGCTATTTTGACAGTTCAGTCTGTTGATTTCATCGGGAGATCGGTAAACTTTAGCCCTGGAATGGTCTTTGCATGTATTCTCTCTTCCAGAACGAAAACAAAACAAAAACACACTGAGCATTATGAGAACAATTTTAACTTCAATCAATGTGAGCGACTTCTACAAAACATTTCTCATGGAAGACGATGTTTTAAGCGTTTAAACATATTCTTTAAACATACAGGGAGTTATTAGATGTCTTTCGGCTCGGCTAACATTCTTTGGTTGGCGCTAGATACATTAACGCAAGTACACCGGTTTGTAATCAGAAGGAAATTATACGGAACAGGGGATCGACCGGACACTTTTGTTAGGTTAGTCGGTTAGAAAATTTGGTTTTCAACAATATCCCAGTAAGCTCATCTTTCCATGCTAGACTCATGCTTTCACCTGTACTGTATAGTACTCTTTCCATGCTATTTAAAGGTACTTGATCCCGGATGAGAAAAGTTGAAAGTCAAAATAAAATGCCGGTTTTGTACTGTTATACGATATACCAGGTACATGTATTCAGGAAAAGTCCAAATATCTTAGTGTGTACATTTATATGCAGTAGATCTCAAAACTGTTGTAACAATTTTGGATAAAAAGCATATTATTAATTCACTTTGTGTAGGCTATACAACCTTTAGATGGTTTATCATTTCTGGTCCATTCATCTATAGCTTCTGGCCCATTCATCTATTGCTCCATCCACTCTGTCTCTTTCTCCCTATTCTATCTAAATCTCTATATAACTCTTTCTCTACTTGTCCCCTTCTCTCTATCGGTGAATTTACAATTATATGTTACATATTTTTTGTATTGTATTGCTGTCATGTTGTAATGTTATTAAGGAGAGGGACCCAATAAGCTTATAGCATCCATCCCAATCCTATTGTAAAAACATTTTACAATAAAATATGTTTAAACTAAACTAACCTTTAGAACGAACTAAGTTTGATCCCAGTTGTTATTTTTCCGTGTGTGTAATACAAAAGTAATAAAAAATAAGTCTTTACTGGAAAAGTCAGTGATGAGAGGCGAATGAATCGTGCCGCGCCTACTTATCAACTCTCCGAGTAATGACAACGATGATAGCAACCGGAACTACTCGGGTATTTCCTTGAGCTGAGAAATACACCTCGGATACAAGTGTAGGGCTACAATATTTCGGGTAAATCGTCCCCGACTTATTATAACACATTTCCTAAAAGCGTTCGGTTAAGTAGTTCAAAGTAAATGTAAGTGTTGAACATCCTTCTGAATAATATCTTATCGGTTAGTTATACATAATAGTGTCATTATAAGTTGTGATATATGTATGTTACTGCTTCCTTCATCAAAATAAACGACAATTTATATTTTAAGTTCAAGAATTATATTTTGAAACGAAGGTATAATGACTTAGTCTCGCGACAAACAATATGGCGGTGTTTTTATTGGATAAACCCGACGAGTTTAGATTGTGATGACAAAACTTAATTTATAATTTGCTCATAAAAGGTAATTAATGCTATATCCAACTATATCATTTGATAGGCTTTTGGTCATATTCAAATAGTTATCACAAAAAATTATCAGTTCAACTTATACGTGAAAGCCAACGAGAAATAACCCAGCCTAGCCAGTTTGATAATTCAGATTGCCTGATTTTTCACCTCTGACCTGGTCACGTGATAATCACATTTTTGAACCGACCATTTAAAATTCAATATTTCAAATATGTTATCATACAGATCGTTGAAAAACATGATTGAATTGGAAACAATTATATTTTAAGCACACAATATCTTATGTTTAGTTGTTTGATTGCATTCATAAATTAATTCTCATGACTTTTTTGAACACAACAAAATAATTCTGTATATTTTTATAGTTATCCATTTGTACTCATATCTTTCATGTGTCATTTATGTAGGCCTCCGGCCCAAAGTACACAATAGATATCCAGTATAGGTATACATTTCTGAGTGACAACACAATATATTGTGTTTCGTTACACCTGATAATGGAGAGAACATTGGAACATCTAATGAACTACAACGAAGAACGTGTTTAATGGTTAAATACTCGGATTTGGATGTCCCCGTTACTCAGAGATGTGAGAACATTTGGAAGTTTAAAATTAATTTCTTTAGAACTGCACTGTACAGATGTTCTGTAACATGATACACAATATAGAATACCCAAAGGAAGCAAAGATATATAGAGAATATATGGTTGGTGTCGTGAATCGGAAATGTTATCGGGCAAGGCGTAGGAATATTTTCCGGTGAGCCGAAAGCGAAACGGATAATAATCCTACGCCGAGCCCGATAACTTTTTCAAAGACACCTACCATCTATTCTATTTATCCTATTACCTTTACGTATTATTTCAAACAAACAAAATGAAAATAAAACACGATAAATAAGTAAACAAAACCAAAGTAGAGAATGATGTAAACATGACGTCATGTGTCATGGCGTTCTTGTGACGTCAAGATGTGTCACGTGCATGTGATATATGGTTAGTGCCGGATATCACAAATGTTATACGGCACCTAGTTATCGGTCCCAAATTGACACCAGTGACAGGATAAATCTTGTTTGTTTTCCCTGTGAAACAACATGAATATTAAATTTAAAAAAAAAACGTGCCATTGTTTTTAGATCTACCGAAATTAATCTAAACATACTTAGATTAACTGACGCTTCCCAAATTAGCTGATTGTATATCAAACGATAATACAAAACTGTATTGTTTCAATGAGTTTCCTTTTTGATTTGATTTTACTTTCAAATTTACATTCATATGAACAAGTACCTTTAAGTGTTGCATAGAAGTTCCACTTTCATAAAGTTCGGGGCAATCTAAAAGATGATGGCGGGAAGTTTTACAAACTCCTCCCAATTGGACAATGTCAAGTTTGTTTTGAGGGCGGAAGGGATTCGTGTGAGGAGTTTGGAAGTTAAAGTCAAGTACCACATGACCAGAGCGGAATTTCCATGGGTTTTTCTGAGAAGTAACTGATACTTGAGACAACTACAGTTTGAAGTGATCGTAAGCATCTTTCTTCGTAATGAAAATACAACAATAGTGGTTTTGTAATACAGTGAACCCTCGTTTATCCGAACACGTCCGTTCCCAACAAAATGTCCGGTTTACCGAATAATCCGGACTAATGAAGCAGAGCATGTTCTTATTCACATTAAGACATAAACGGTCTCTATGAGCGGTGTATAGTTATAACCCTTTAGCAAACGCCAAATTGTCGACCGTCCCAAATTGAAAGAGTTTGCAGAAGACATATTAAAACGTGATGAAATTCAAAGATAATCCTCTGATATGGCAGAAAACATTGTGGGAAAAGGAGAAATTGCTCGTCACGAGCAATTTCTCTTTTACCCACAATGTTTTCAAAAGTCGTCTGCAATAAACTGGTCCAATAATTCCGTTCCCTTACAATTTTGTTCGGATTGCGAGACGTCCGGATAATCGGGGTCCGGATAAACGAGGGTTCACTGTACATGTAATTAGATTCACGGAAATATTATGAATACGATATTCGATTGTCAAGTTAGACTGATTAACCCTTATATTGCCGGAACCGACTTCATGCACGCTTTAGCAAACAGGTTAGATCACAGGCCAGCCGCCAAGTAAATTAACCTGTTTGCTAATCTGAGTATATTCCCTCATTAAAATATAGCAACTATTTACGATTTATGAGAGCAGGCGACGCAAAAGTATATTTTTAAAAAATTACACTGCATTCTAAGGGATGAGGAAGAAATAATTTATATGATAAAGATCCCCTTGTATAAATTATTAGTCAGAGTTCATTGTTTCTAAGTGGATAATTGGACAGCTGTCCTATACAGATAAGGGCATCCGTTAATTAGATACTATCGGGTCAAGATGCATTTCATTTCGCATATCGTAAGCTGTTGAGCGTTTTGACCTTATCGACTACTTTCCAATGATACCTTCTATTTTGATTTGCCACTGTTACAGTGAATTGAAAGCATGCATGTTTCGAGGGATAATATCAAATGTTTGAAAAACTAAAAAACAAGGTTACACACCCATATCGGCTTAGACGTTAATTGCCACTTTAAGCAAGGTTTGAGATTGTCAATGACCTACCCATTTTGAACCACTTTACTTTATAGTAACGATAGAGAGAACCTTTCCCGGAATATGGTTAATCCTTTTTTTATTTTATCAATCCAGAGGGCCTGCAATTCTGTGTGAAAATATTCATGAAAAAGGGGAAATTGCTTGTAAGAATTTTTTTTTTCATTTCTTTCATAGGGAATATTCCTCTGTCGTAAAAAGTTAACCCTTTATTTTATACATTCTCATATATCCATATCTGATGAAGAAGATTAAGAGATATAGATATGTTGAAACAGTCTTTACAATTCCCGCTTTTGTTGGTGATAATCGTTTCTGGGCGAACTCTTGAAAAATCTTTTTCTTTTGATAAATTCTTCACAAATACTAAAAAGAGATTCGAAATTCCGAAACAGTCCGCGTAAAGTGCAACTTCCCATTTTGTCACGTTGTCTTTGTAGCCAATATTATGAGGAAAACTATTTTTTCCCATTTTATAATAGTTAACACGTCCTTCCACCAGGGATTAGTCCAAGTATGTCAAGCGCGGTATTGGGTTAAAAATATTTGGCGGGAAATGGCCCCGTTCCGAGCACGTGTGGTAACAAGAAAAGCTCGGCTGGCACCCCGTCGTATCCTTCACGTAAACAGGTTCCCCACTGTTTACTGGCTCTTCTATGTTCCATGAGATAAACAAAGGACAGCCTACAAATTCTGAGCGATTTGATTGGTCAGAGTGTAGCGTTCGTTTATATAACCGACAGCAACAACAATAGACACTAAGAACTTCACGTAAACAGGTTCCCCACTGTTTACTGGCTCTTCTTTTTTCCATGAGATAAACAACGGACAGGATGGGGGACCGGTTCCCTGTCTGTATTCGAAAGATGGGAGACCGGTTCCCTGTCTGAATTCGAAAGATGGGAGACCGATTCCCTGTCTGTCTTCGATAGATGGGAGACCGATTCCCTGTCTGTCTTCGATAGATGGGAGACAGGTTCCCTGTCTGTATTCGATAGATGGGAGACCGATTACCTATCTGTATTCGATAGATGTGGGACCGGTTCCCTGTCTGTATTCGAAAGATGGGAGACCGGTTCCCTGTCTATTCGAAAGATTAGAGATCGGTTCCCTGTCTGTATTCGATAGATGAGAGACCGGTTTCCTATCTGTTTTCGATAGATGAGAGACCGGTTCCCTGTCTGTATTTGAAAGATGCAAGACCGGTTCCCTGTCTGTATTCGATAGATGAGAACCGGTTCACAGTCTGTATTCGAAAGATGAGAGACCTGTTCCCTATCATTATTCGATAGATGGGAGACCGGTTCCCTGTCTGTATTTGATAGATGAGAGACCGGTTCCCAGTCTAATGTTTCACGCTGTTTCAAACACAATCGGTCAGCGTTTTCTGGTAAAAGCACGTATGGCATGCATGTCAGGAAAACAAACGAGTAAAAGTGTTTATTCATATTTACTGGGAAGAAACAATGCAAATGGGATACACTTTCCTCCTACATCCTGACTTCGCCACTTCGCCTTAGGCTTTTCCAAAAGAGCTTACGCGCGCGTTTTATAAATGTCTGATTAAAAGCAACATCGGACGATAGACATACCATGAACTAAAATAGTTTCCTAACCCTTAGAATGCTGGGTAATTTTCTATAAAAAAAAAGGTTTTGTGTCGTCTGCTTTCCTAAACCATGCATATCTGCTTAATCTTTTTGAGGAAAGATACCCAGAGTAGAAAACAGGTTAGATCACAGACCATTAGGCAATTTACTTGGCGGCTGGCCTAGATCTAACCTGTTTGCATGAGCATGAAGTCGGTTCCAGCACTATTAGCGTTATGGTATCAAATGGATTCTAATTACGTGAAATTCACCTTTTTGTTCCAACAGTTTCGAATGTAGCAGACAAAGTGAAAATGAAGTAGCGTATGAAGTAGGGAGATATCTCCTTTAACCCTTTCCCAAACAATAACGATATTTGACCACTTTGTTGCAGACGACTTTAGAAAACATTGAGGGAAAAGGAAAAATTGCTCGTAAACGAGTAATTTTTCCCTTTCCCTCAATGTTTTCTGCCCTATCAGAAGATTATTTTTCAATTTCATCACATTTTGAAATGTCGTCTGCAAACTCTTTTAATTTGGGACAGTCGAAAATTTGTTGTTTTGGAAAGGGTTAATAACCCACTTATGTATGTAAAAAAAAAACAATGACACACAGAATAAAGAACACTATGACGAAAGCAGACATTTTAGCAATGTGTGTTATTCTTTCAAGATGATTTTTTCTTCAATGGGTCATGAGACATACCTATAGAAGGCGTGGGCTTAAGAATCGAGAAAGTATATTGGGAACTGTTTATATACAAAGAACAAAGCTCGCATAGATAGCTAATGGGTGAAATTGTTTTAATACAAACATGTAGCCCTTTAACACTTTACCAAAAGCCAAAATTTCGACTGTCTCAAATTGAAAGTGTTTGCAGACGACATTTCAAAATGTGATGGAATTGAAAAATTATCATCTGATAGGGCGGAAAACATTGTGGAAAAAGGAGAAATTGCTCGGTAGGAGCAATTTCTCCTTTTCCCACAACGTTCTCAATAGTCGTCTGCAACAAACTGGTCAAATGTCGTTATTGTTTGGTAATAGGTTAAAACGTTCTACCTAACTTTAACATGTCTGCTGCAGAAGCCTTTATGAAACGACTGTTTCATTTCCTCGTGTATCCTTTTTTCACAATGGTTTCAATCCAATACCAAGGAAAATAAAGAAGGCTGTTCAAGTTTCAAACTTTTTTTGTCGTTTGCTGTTGCTTTAAATAAGGAGGAAAAGGGTTAATGTGGGTGTTTGGTAACCATTTTGACAAGCGTGCCACATCAAAGCCCCGTGTGTTTAGATCGAGCCAACCAGTGTGTTGTTTTTTATGAACCCTAAGTGATTTATTCCGTCTCAACACCAGGTGGTCCGATAAAATGCGATGGAACATTTGGCCACGGTATTCGTTTCATTGACCCCTCTCGCCTCTCTATCAAGATGGAATCTGAGATTTTCTCTTTTTAAGTGAATACGTTTGTTTGTTCTTCTCATCGCCAATTGGAAGTTCTCGGGTATTTCCGAGAGCTGAGAAATACACTTCTGATATAAGAGTAGGGTTACAATTTTTCGGGAACATCGCCCCCGGCGTATAACACATTTCATAAATGCGTCCACGTTAAGTTGTTCAATGTATATGTAAGTGGTGAACATCATATTTATCGGTATCTCGTGCGTAATAATGAAAATGAAAGTTTTGAGAGATATATATATACATGTATATCGTTTCCTTGATTGAATTAAACGACAATTTGATTTTCACATCTTAGATCTATATTTGGAAACGAAAGTACAATGACGTAGGTCTCGCCAGAAACAAAATGGCGGCTTACCTATTATTGAAGACGCGTTTTCATTGGATAAACCCGATGTGTTCAGATTGACAAATCGCACGAGGTTGCACCACCGTTCGTTACCTTTTCGAAACGACCAATTAAACTTCTATAAGACACACTTACATATCCGATCACTGAAAAAACACTGTCGTTCACTGATCAGGTAAGCTGTCTATGTATATAACCACATGTTCTCTATAACAAAATTCCACGAACGTTACACAACACCCACCTTCGAGAAGTGTCCGTGGGAAAGGCAACTGCGATAAGGAAGATTTCTTTATCCAACCGCTGCCACCAATGTAGGAACCGAGCCGTCAAATCCCTATAAGACACATTCACATCCGATCAGTGAAAAACACTGTCGCCCACTGATCAGTTGTGTTTTCTATAGATATACCTGCATGTTCTATAAAACAATGCATAAGGTTCCCTAATTGGCATAGATTTTAACGTGCCACGAACGCTACACATTGCTCCGAATCTTTCAACATTGTGAACGTGACGCATATTCAAAAGACAAAGCACTTGAGAGTGTTAGATCGCTGGTATCCAAGTTCACAATCTTGTGAGAGCATAAACTTGGGGCCCAGGCATTTAGGACTTGCCTAAACCTTGTAAAATTAACTTGGCTTAGGATATTGGCCAGCGTCTGGACTCATATTGACAAAATGTACTCTGAACATTGTAGGGTTTACCTTTACAGGTCGGCCGGATGCAGACCATCGATTCCACTTCCCTGCATGCCGTACCACAGTCGCGCATGCGCTCTCGTTGCCCGGCACCACACGTGACACTGCATGACGACCAGCTCGTCCATGACGTCACCGTACCGTCACTTCTTGCACCATCTGAAACGAAGAAAAGCCATGAAAATAGTGTACAGTAGTAAAGGAGACTTGACTGGGGCGATGTTAAGCCTCCATTCGAGTGTGTGTTTACGATGCAGTCCAGCGACAAAAAAAAAGAAAAAAAAAGAAGAAAACAAAACAGATCAATGCACTGGCAGAACTAAAATTCGAAGCCTCAGATATTTAATACATTATTTGAAATTAAATAAATCGATGGTAAATGAAAAGAAAAAAAGAATAAAAAAGAGAAAGATCAATCCACAGGTAGTACCAAAATCAAAGCAGCACCTATATAATATATTGTTTGAACATAAATCAATCGATGAATAATGTTTATAATAGCTGTTAGAAAACCAGTTTCCCAGTAAATATGTGCATCGTATAATCTGGAACATCAATGTGTAACTTTTGTTACATGTAACGTGGCGTGTCCGCTAAGGGTACTGGAAAAGAATCTAAATAGCTTTTGCTTTCGTTCTTATCCATTTCATCTGTGTTGTGTAACTTAATATTTATGTATATTGTGTAAATTTCGACGAACAATCTATGTTTACACTAAACTATTCTGAAACAGAAATTCTTAGATCGGAACTTATTATCACAATGCAAATGAATGGAGATGTTGCCCATTATGATAGACAAAATAAAGTTAATGGGTACTGCCAAAACATTGCTGATTCTATTGATAAAACGAGTAATTAGATCAATGATAAGGATGGTCAACAAGTAAACTCTTTCATTCATAGCTCTCTACCAAAATCACGTGCAGCAGACATTTCATGATAGTTTTAGAGCAACTGCTCATAAACAATATTTTGTAAGATTTACAACTCTTTTGTAAGAGTTCTTCAGCTGATACGCACAATTTGTGAAAAAAAAATTAAAATCAAAACGAAAAGCTCGCAAAGTTTTTTCTTACTCAAATACTAGTTGGAAAACGACCAATTTCGATATCCACTTTTACCGCCTGTCGTTGCTTACAATTTGGACATGTCTCAAAAATTCCAAGTGGTGTGGTTAATTGGCTAATAAGTGATCAGGGGGTGGTTATTAAAGATTCAAGGCAACTGCCAACACTAGAGTGTGCTTCGTTCATCAAACACAAAAATGCGGCCACGTTCAAAGGAATTCTCTTCACGAGCAGGCAGTAAAGGAATGTAAACTAGATAATGGCGCTAAATGAAACAAACCCAGTGACACATCGCCCAAGTCGAACATTGAAGGCCGTATCTCATTCGTGTGAAGGGAAGCGATATAGTATTCTTGTTTGATGGCGGCGATGCCTTCCTGCGTTTCATTTCATGAACCAAGACGATCGATATACAAATAGCTTAGTGTACCTGCGGAATGGATGTTTCCGGAACTATTGTCTGCACTACAATAGCTACAATAGTTAATAATAAACGAAGAATTTTAGATGTCCTGATGATATCTGCTGTCGAAGTGAGAGTCTTTCTGTAGCAGATGCTTAAACCCTTTACCAAACACTAAATTTTCGACTGTCCCAAATTAAAAGAGTTTGCAGACGACATTTGAAAATGTGATGAAATTGAAAAACAATCTTCTGATAGGGCAGAAAACATTGTGGGAAAAGGAGAAATTGTTCGTTGCTCGTTCGCACAATGTTTTTCAGATTCGTCTTCAACAAAGTGGTTAAATGTCGTTACTGTTTGGTAATGGGTTAAAGTCTGGTATTAAGTAGAATTGGGCTAAACAAAATCTTTCTAACAACTTAAACTTTCCAGTTGACTTTATATAACACTGACCAATCCTTGACGACGATAAACAGTCACCGACTAATTCGTATGTTAAACATGTATGTTTAACAAAAGCATCCCGGAAAAATGCGATAGAGTTCCGGATCTGCTTGGTATATTCTTCATTCGTGAACGTCATGTTTTACAAAAGAAGCCAAAAGAAATAACCAGTAGAGGTTCAGATTAGCATGCTTATAAATCACTGACTAAACGTATAAGACATGTAATGGTTTACCGGTCAGTTCTTGACTGAGGGAAAAGTATGTTTAACAAAAGCAACCCAGAAACACGCGATATGGCTCAAGATCTGCTCGGTAGATGAACGTCGTGTTTTACAATAGAAGCCATAATAAACAACCAGTAGAGGTTCAGATTGGCAAGTTCACATAGGCGTAATAGCCGGGGGGGGGGGCCGCCCCCAATATCCAGACTGGGGGGGCAGAGTATACTTTGGCCCCCCCCCCCAATATTCACAATGGAAGATGAAGATTTTTGGAAAGAAAAAATGAAAGAAATGAAATTTAACAGCATAATTAATATAAAAATGTATTTTGTGCTTTATTTAATACCAATTTGCCTTTTGTTACGAACAATAACCAAATCATTTTGACGTCATCATCGCAAATGGCAATCTGAAAACATCAGGTTTATCCAATGAAATCTCAGCTCACGGAAAGTAGTTTCGACTAACGAAAACAGTGATGTTAAACGTACTTTAAGCAGTCAGACCCTATATTGTATTTAAATAGAAACTAATTTCTAAATGGTAATTTTAGGCGAACTCGTGGCTGTGACAGCTTGGTGGCTGTCTCTTTTAGTTAATATCAATCCAATATGCTTTCCGCGTGAGATCGAGACCTGGCTGTTCCTATTTTCTTTTTCTTTTGGTTATTTTGTCTTAACTAAGATACACATTTTCATACGCTTAATTCATTTAAGGATATTGAATTTGTAGACGCATGATTAGTCATGAGAAAGTTTAGGAACATTCATTCTTAGACCGGTCCTCATCTGAAGTTGCCCCCCCCCCCCATGTTGAAAACGCTCCTACGCCTATGGTTCATAGATCACTTACTGATAATATAAGGCAAGTAATGGTTTACCGGGTAGTTCTTGACTGAGGGAAAAGTATGTTTAACAAAAGCAACCCGTAAACATGCGATATGGCTTAAGATCTGCTTGGTAGATTTTTTCTTTCGTGAACGGTGGCAACCCCATGTGACTTTTTGTGATCTTGAGCGGTACATTTTGGATGTCAACGCTATCGATTCACGTAAGACGTTTGTCCATTTCTTCGTCTATATTAGGTGTACAGTGAACCCTCGTCTATCCGAACACGTCCGTTCCCAACAAAATGTCCGGTTTACCGAATAATCCGGACTAATGAAGCAGAGCATGTTCTTATTCATATTAAGACATAAACGGTCTGTATGAGCGGTGTATAGTTATAACCCTTTAGCAAACGCCAAATTGTCGACCGTCCCAAATTGAAAGAGTTTGTAGAAAACATATCAAAACGTGATGAAATTCAAAGATAATCTTCTGACATGGCAGAAAACATTGTGGGAAAAGGAGAAATTGCTCGTCATGAGCAATTTCTCCTTTACCCACAATTTTTCAAAAGTCGTCTGCAATAAACTGGTCCAATAATTCCGTTCCCTTACAATTTTGTTCGGATTGCGAGGCATCCGGATAATCGGGGTCCGGATAAATGAGGGTTCACTGTATTTCAATAAAACCAAGACGAGGGTCGTCAGATTACAAATGTTCACCATCGACGATCAAGTCGTTTTTTCAAAAAAGCGTTAAAATCGAGAAATTTGGCGCGTGTAGATGCGTATGGACGTGTATGCTGATATTGGTCTGCCGCGATGTAGCAGAAAATGGTGGAAATTGCGTAAAACCACGATCCGACTTAACGACATAATACGAAATGGTCGAAGAAACACTCTGGCGGGAGACTGACACCCTGTCAATACAGGCCTACCGCAATGATGTATCCATGCCTTTTATCTTGTTCATGTCACTTAAACCCATTACCAAACAATAACGACATTTGACCAGTTTGTTGCAGACGACTCCGGAAAATAGTGTTGGAAAAGGAGAAATTGCTCTTTACGAACAATTTCTCCTTTTCCATCATCGTTTTCTGCCCTATCAGAAGATTATTTTTCAATTTCATTACAATTTGAAATGTCGTTTGCACATTCATTCAATTTGTGACAGTCGAAAATTTAATGTTTGGTAAAGGGTCCAGATGCTACCTAAATGCTCTCGTTGATCTGGGCCTGCAGTCAACGCTAGTTCGAAACGTCAAGTTTTATCTCCTAGCAACCGCCTAGAGTTTAGTATGGTTCCCGTCTTTCTATAATACATTAGTATAAAGTGTATGTACATTGTAGTATAGCGGGGCAACAATCCAGACCACTATATGGTCCTAATCAGACGCTAATACCCAGGAACACTTGTATGAGGGAGGGGTGGTGGAATTTGTCACTGGAAAGAATTATTCTTTTTTACAGCGATAAAACAGGGTGACTGCTTTGCGTCGAAGCAGAGGGTCTTTTAATAATAATGAGCAGACCTATTTGACAATCTTCCATAAGATCCTCAACAATGAACAATTCCATTTTGTTACTTGGATGGTCCAAACGCTAACTGTGTAGAATGAAATATCTACGTCTGGATCATTCGGACTAGGGGTCTGGGGCACCGTTTTACTAAACATATTTCGCTTAGACTTTGCGTAAGTTCAAAACCACATTCCCTCTTATTTCTATATTTGTCTAAGCAATATTGCAAAGAAACAGAGACGCTTACAATGAGGCGTCACATTGCAACATTGTACATTAATTAAAGAACCTATACATACTTAACAGTTTCGACTCGCGCAAATATTTTCCGTAAGTCGTTTAGTAAAACAGTACCCGGATGCTCCAGACGTAGATGGTCATACACCTGTTACTTTTGAGATCTTGAATTCCCATTGACTCCAATGTTAAATCAGGCATTTTCAAGACTTTGCTGAGTGAAGAATAGTGTTTTTTACGCTTATATTTATACAGAAACATCCAGTTTGGCCATTTAACTATCAGAAGCTGTAATAAAATGGACATCTAAATCGTCTCATTTTTTTTCTACTGAGCAAAGTGTATTAGTACCGTTCGAAAATCAATGCACTAGCTGTCAAATCTAGCCGAGGTACCGGCATTTGTGTTCATACATCATTAACAAATAGTCCTGCAATAAGCAATCAAAACAAACTTTGGGAGCATTGCAGGACTATAATCTATACAGGAACACATCAGTGTTCTACCAGCTCATCTCTTACTAGCGAAACTATGCAGAAGTCGAAACTCAAAATTTCTAAATGGGACTACTTTAAGGTACTACAACCGGAAGTTTTCCGTAACAGGTACGAGACCTTATATCTGTTTCACTGTGTTTCTGACTACAGTTTGCGTTAGTCGTTTAGCAAAACAGTACCCGGATGCTCCAGACATAAATGTTTCACTGTGTTTCTGACTACTGTTCGCGGTAGTCGTTTAGTAAAACAGTAACCGGATGCTCCAGATGTAGATGTTTCACTATGTTTCTGACTACTGTTCGCGGTAGTTGTTTAGTAAAACAGTACCCGGATGCTCCAGACGTAGATGTTTCACTGTGTTTCTGACTACTGTTCGCGGTAATCGTTTAGTAAAACAGTACCCGGATGCTCCAGATGTAGATGTTTCACTATGTTTCTGACTACTGTTCGCGGTAGTCGTTTAGTAAAACAGTACCAGGATGCTCCTGACGTAGATGTTTCACTGTGTTTCTGACTACAGTTTGCGTAAGTCGTTTAGCAAAACAGTACCTGGATACTCCAGACGTAGATGTTTCACTGTGTTTCTGACTACTGTTTGCGGTAGTCGTTTAAAAAAAAACCCCGGATGCTCAAGACGTAGATGTTTCACTGTGTTTCTGACTACTGTTCGCGGTAGTTGTTTAGTAAAACAGTACCCGGATGCTCCAGACGTAGATGTTTCACTGTGTTTCTGACTACTGTTTGCGGTAGTCGTTTAGTAAAACAGTACCCGGATGCTCCAGACGTAGATGTTTCACTGTGTTTCTGACTACTGTTTGCGGTTGTCGTTTAGTAAAACAGTACCCGGATGCTCCAGATGTAGATGTTTCACTGTGTTTCTGACTACTGTTTGCGGTAGTCGTTTAGTAAAACAGTACCCGGATGCTCTAGACGTAGATGTTTCACTGTGTTTCTGACTACTGTTCGCGATAGTCGTTTAGTAAAATAGTACCCGGATGCTCTAGACATAGATGTTTCACTGTGTTTGTGACTACTGTTCGCGGTAGTCGTTTAGTAAAACAGTACCCGGATGCTCCTGACGTAAATGATTCACTGTGTTTCTGACTACTGTTTGCGGTAGTCGTTTAGAAAAACAGTACCCGGATGCTCCAGACGAAGATGTTTCACTGTGTTTGTGACTACTGTTCGCGGTAGTCGTTTAGTAAAACAGTACCCGGATGCTCCAGACGAAGATGTTTCACTGTGTTTCTGACTACTGTTCGCAATAGCAGGGATGATTATCCGAGTAAGCAGTTGTGTGAACGGTCGAAATTCAAAGCAACGGCAGGCAGGTAAAGTATAAACAAATGGGTTATCATAATGAACGTATGTAAAAAGTTAGAAACTATTGTGACATAGTGGTTTAAAATCATAGGCGTAGGAGCTGGGGGGGGGGGGGTCCAGGCCCCCCCCACCCCCAATATCCAGACTGGGGGGTCAGAGTATACTTTGGCCCTCCCAATATTCACATTTGCAAATGAAGATATTTGAAAAGAAAAATGAAAGAAACGAAATTCAACAGCAGAATAAAGATAACTGTGTATTTTTGTGCTTTATCCAATACCACCACTTCGCCTTTTGTTACGAACAATAACCAAAATCTTTTTGATGTCATCATCGAAAATGGCAATCTGAACACATCGGGTTTATCCAATGAAAACTCAGCTCACAAAAATACCCGGGAAGTCTTGATTGACGAAAACCGTGGTGTAAAAACATGTTCTAAGGAGTCAGACTCAATTTTGTCTTCAATTGTTAGCTAAAGTTTGAACAATAATTTAATTCTTTTGTGATCTTGTATGTATGAATCCATGGCTGTGACAGCACGGTCGCTGCTATTTTTTGTTTAGATCAATACATTTGATAACCGCGTGAGTTCGAGACCTAGCATATCCTTTTTTTCTTTTCTTTTTTTTTTTTTATTAAAGATACACATTTTCATACGCTTTCTTTTAATTCTTATTATGTTATTGAATTTGTAAATGCATGAATAGTCATGAAAAAGTTTAGGAACATTTATTCTTAGACCGTTCCTCATCTGAAGTTGGCCCCCCAATGTTGAAAACGCTCCTACGCCAATGAAAAGTACTTGTAAACAGATGTGAGGAAATTTAAAGATTAGTCCGTTTGAAACTGCACACCAGCTGTAATGCTATATGATACGCCCTGAAGAAAAGCACAACTCGGTCGTTTTTTATGTTATTCTTTGAAGTATCTATACAGCAAATTGATATGTATTTGAATCAAAAGAGTGACACCGCTTTTGAGATCTTCCGCATATAAACTGTGCATACTTAGATATAATATATTGACGCTTCATGAATTCAATAGCTACTTTTGATAATAGATCTATATCAAACAACAATACAAAAGTTGTATTGCTTCAACGACATTTGACCTTGACTTATCTTTAAAAAATATCTTTAACGGTTCGTCTGCTAGGAGTGCTTCCGAAAGCGTGTAGATATGAAGAAAATGGTTGTGCATGCCTGCTACGCGTCAAAGCCAGTCGAAGCATCCTGCGTTATCTATGAAAGGTGCACCGGTTTGCGGTCTGTTTTAATTGGCAGTTGATAGCCATAAACCCCTTGATAACTCATCCCCCTCCATCGAATTTACAACTCGCCAGATTTGAAAGCGACAGCAGGTACCGATTATCGATTGAGGTAGAATGCCCATTATCCGCCATTTTGAAACTCATTCTGTCGTCGGTTAACCTCGGTCGCTCTCGGTATACAACGGTCTGGGCCGGAACTATTCGGTTTAATACGAACCGAGTCCATATTAATTTTTACCGAGAACGACCGAAATAATCCAACGAAAGAATGAGTTTCAAAATGGCGGATTATGGGTATTCTACCTTAAATACACGCATATTTCTTGCTCCACGATGTTTGTGGTAGGCATTCATGTAACAAAAAGGAGGAATAGTCCCGACCAATTATTTCTTAGAACACCAATCGGAACTACTTGGGTTTTTCCGAGAGCTATGAAATACACCTCGGATATAAGTGTAGGGTTACAATATTTCGGATAAATCGGCCCCGGCGTATAAAACCTTTTCTAAGCGTGCACGATAAGTAGTTCGATGTGTATGGAAGTATTAGACATCCTTTTAAATCATTTTTTTATTGGTAACTCATACGAAATGCCGAGATTATCGTCGTTTCCTTAATCAACTTAAACGACTTTTTAGATTTCAAATTTAAGATCTAATTTTGGAAACGAGGGTGAAGTGACGTCATTCAGCAGGGAACCAATATGGCGTCATCCATATTATTTCAGAGGTGCTTTCATTGGATAAACCCGATGTGTTCAGAATAATAGAACACACTACATGTCATATTTGTCAATTTTGTCGAGAAGCAAAATCCTTTATGAGCGAAGGGGTATCATGATTCTTTTGTAGACCAGCGATATCTTACAGTAAAAAAAAAACGTCTTTCTATAGAAAAGGTGACATCTTTAATAAGGGCCGATCCATTTACTTATCCCTTTACCAAACGCCAAATTTTCGACTGTCCCAAATTGGAAGGGTTTGTAGACGACGTTTCAAAATGCGATGAAATGGAAAAATAATCTTCTGATAGGGCAGATAATGTTGTGGGAAAAGGAGAAATTGCTCGTAAAGAGCAATTCCTCCATTTCCCACACTATTTTCAAGAGTTGTCTGCAACCAACTGGTCAAATGTCGTTATTGTTTGGTAATGGGTGTATGTGGCATAAGCAAGATAAAAGGCATGAATGCAGCATTGCGGTATGCAAGTATTGCCAGGGTGTCAGTCTCCCGTCAGAATGTCGACCATTTCGTACGTTTCGGTTTAACCCATTACCAAACAATAACGACACTTGACCAGAGTGTTGCAGGACGGCCTGACGGGCGCATCTGGGCGGCCGGGTTATCAAACAATTTCGCTTTTGTACTTACACTTGAACCCACACCCATACCGAAAGACTGTTATTGTACGGAGCTGAGTAAGAAAGAATAGCCGTGTACTTGACGTGTCGCATTTTGGAGCATTTAGAGAAAGAGCTTGAATTGACTAAAAAAAACGCTATGAATTAAGATTTGACAGAAAGGTTCTATTCGGAACAATTCCATTTCTAGTTCACCACTTTACTTCGATGGATAATACTTGATGTACTCAAAGTTGAGTGAAGATTTTTTAAGATAAAGCAAAAACAAAAACCATACTTGAGTGCCTGTCCAGAACATGTGCTCTTGTCTCGACAAACGAATTTGGATTTTGGAGTGAGATAAAGGTTTAACACCGTCATCAACAGTAGCACAGTTATATCACGCCAGTCAGCACACATTTCTATGTTTCTGGTGGTTTTATCATCAGTGCTGCCTTACATTTCCTCCGAGGTGCTGATTGCTTTTCCAGGCAAACATAAAGAATCAGTTGTGAACAAAGAATTAATGTCGCATTGACTTCATTAATCGTCGGAGTGAGTATCGGTCTAGCCGAGTCTCGAACTAAGGACCCCAGTATTCTAAGATGGTTACTTGTGTGTACATGAAGTGTGATATCACTATAATAACTATCAGCGCTGAGACAGGGGAAGATCATAGCCATGGCTAAGACATAAACTCGATTCATAAAAATTCTATCACTATCTTAATTACCGTGCGAAACACTTAAAAATCCGAACTTTATAATGCTCTTTCCTTCTCTTTTTATGACTTTTGCGTTTAACCACATTTATATCAGTGGGCCGACTGTACTCCAAAGTGTTCGGATTCCTCTACAAACATTGTCAGGGCTGGGAATCACGTGATCAGAAATGATAGAGACCGTGGAAAAAAATGGCGACTTTCGTCGCTTCGACTTCTTCAAACCGGTGAGTATCCTTTCATATAGCGATTTCGTGCACGAAATGTAGCGCAAAGTACCATTAAACGAGAAATAGAATTCGAAATTTCTTCAAAGTCTTACGCATTAAACAAAAAAGTCACTGGTTATTTTTTTTCCTAAGCAGTGATTATGTATTTATTGAAGAGTTGTTCATCGAACACAAATACCCAAACTCAACAGGAAAAGAAACACAAGATGAAACATGATCAAAAAGCCTTCATACTTATACATCCATTGTTTCCATTGTTGGGAAACCCAAGGACCGGATTGTTCATCACAAACAAATACCCAAAACCCAACAAGGAAACAAATCAAGATAAAATCCAAATGAAATAGCCCTCGTACCTATACATCCGTTGTTTCCATTGTCATCCAACTACAGAGCCCAATTGTTCACCAAAACACATATACACAAAACCCAACAGGAAAACAAAACAAGATAGAATCCAAATGAAATAGCCCTCGTACCTGTGTGTCCATTGTTTTCATTGTCATGCAACCCCAGTTCATCAAAAACAAATACCCAAAACCCAACAGCAGGACAAAACAACAAAACTCGTACTCGAACGTCCCTTGTTTCCTTTGTAATGCAACACCAGAACCGGGTTGTTCATCGGATTCTTTATCAAAAACAATTCTCTTAAAAAGTCCTCAAGGTAAAATCTGACTCAAGTGCCCTTGTCCCCAAAACCCAACAGCAGGACAAAACAACAAAAGCTCCTTTTTAAAAAGCCCTCGTACCTTTACGCCTATTGTTTCCGTTGTCGTTCAACCAAGGAGCCGGATGGTTCATCAAGAACAAATACGAAAAACCCAACACGGAAACAAATAAGATAAAATTCAAATGAAATAGCCCTCGTACCTGTACGTATATTGTTTCCATTGTCGGTCAGTTCAAGAGCCGGTTTATTGATGAAACTACTCATTAAGAAATCTTACCAGAATACCCTCGTTCAAATACCTGTACGTCCATTATTTCCGTTGTCGGACAACCCACAAGCAGAATTGTACATAGGATTGATCATCAAAACGAAATACCCAAAACCCGACACGGAAGCAAATCAAGATAAAATCCGTTCCAAAATACCCTCGTACCTTTACATGAATTGTTTCCATTATCGGGCAACCCCATAGCCGTGTAATTCAGCAGATCTTTCAGAAAAAACACTTACCCAGAACCAAACAGGAAAAAATAACAATAAGATAAAATCCACATGAAATAGCCCTCATACCTCTACATCAATTGTTTCCGTTGTCGGGCAACCCCATAGCCGACTTGTTCATAAAAACCAAATATCCAAAACCGAACAGCAGAACCAAACAAGATTCAATCCGACAAGTAACCCATTTTACCTGTGCGCCCATTGTTGTCGTTGTCGAGCAACCCCAGAGCCGATTTGTTCATAAAAACCAAATACCCAAAACCTAACAGCAGAACAAAACAAGATACAATCCCACAAAAAGGCCATCTTACCTGTACGTCCATTGTTTCCGTTGTCGGGCAACCCCAGAGCCGATTTGTTCACAAAAACCAAATACCCAAAACCTAATAGCAGAACGAAACAAGATACAATCCCACAAAAAGGCCATCTTACCTGTACGTCCATTGTTACCGTTGTCGGGCAACCCCAGAGCCGATTTGTTCATAAAAAGCAAATACACAAAACCCAACAACAGAACAAAACAAGATACAATCCAACAAATAACCCATCTTATCTGTACGTCCATTGCTGTCGTTGTCGAACAACCCAGAGCCGATTTGTTCATAAAAACCAAATATCCAAAACCTAACAGCAGAACCAAACAAGATTCAATCCGACAAGTAACCCATTTTACCTGTGCGCCCATTGTTTCCGTTGTCGAGCTACCCAAGAGCCCATTAATGCATAAAAACCAAATACCCAAAACCTACCAGCAGAACAAAACAAAATACAATCCGACAAATAACCCATCTTACCTGTAGGTCCATTGTTGTTGTTGTCGAGCTTCCCCAGAGCCGATTTGTGCATAAAAACCAAATACCCAAAACCTTACAGCAGAACCAAACAAGATTCAATCTGACAAGTAACCCATTTTACCTGTGCGCCCATTGTTGTCGTTGCCGAGCGCCCCCAGAGCCGATTTGTTCATAGAAACCAAATACCCAAAACCTAACAGCAGAACAAAACAAGATACAATCCCACAAAAAGGCCATCTTACCTGTACGTCCATTGTTTCCGTTGTCGAGCAACCCCAGAGCCTATTCGTTCACAAAAACCAAATACCCAACACCTAATAGCAGAACGAAACAAGATACAATCCCACAAAAAGGCCATCTTACCTGTACGTCCATTGTTACCGTTGTCGGGCAACCCCAGAGCCGATTTGGTCATAAAAAGCAAATACACAAAACCCAACAAAAGAACAAAACAAGATACAATCCAACAAATAACCCATCTTACCTGTACGTCCATTGCTGTCGTTGTCGAACAACCCAGAGCCGATTTGTTCATAAAAACCAAATATCCAAAACCTAACAGCAGAACCAAACAAGATTCAATCCGACAAGTAACCCATTTTACCTGTGCGACCTTTGTTGTCGTTGTCGAGCAACCCCAGAGCCGATTTGTTCATAAAACACAAATACCCAAAACCTTACAGCAGAACCAAACAAGATTCAATCCGACAAGTAACCCATTTTACCTGTGCGACCATTGTTGTCGTTGTCGAGCAACCCCAGAGCCGATTTGTTCATAATAACCAAATACCAAAAACCTAACAGCAGAACAAAACAAGATACAATCCGACAAATAACCCATTTTACCTGTGCGCCCATTGTTTCCGTTGTCGAGCTACCCAAGAGCCGATTTGTGCATAAAAACCAAATACCTAAAACCTAACAGCAGAACAAAACAAAATACAATCCGACAAATAACCCATCTTACCTGTAGGTCCATTGTTGTTGTTGTCGAGCTTCCCCAGAGCCGATTTGTGCATTAAAACCAAATACCCAAAACCTTACAGCAGAACAAAACAAGATACAATCCGACAAATAATCAATCTTACCTGTGTGCCCATTGTTGTCGTTGTCGAACAACTTCAGAGGCGCTTTGTTCATAAAAACCAAATACCCAAAACCTTACAGCAGAACAAAACAAGATACAATCCCACAAATAACCCATCTTACCTGTAGGTCCATTGTTGTCGTTGTCGAGCAACCCCAGAGCCGATTTGTTCATAAAAACCAAATACCCAAAACCTAACAGCAGAACAAAACAAGATACAATCCGACAAATAACCCATTTTACCTGTGCGCCCATTGTTTCCGTTGTCGAGCTACCCAAGAGCCGATTTGTGCATAAAAACCAAATACCCAAAGCCTAACAGCAGAACAAAACAAAATACAATCCGACAAATAACCCATCTTACATGTAGGTCCATTGTTGTTGTCGAGCTTCCCCAGAGCCGATTTGTGCATAAAAACCAAATACCCAAAACCTTACAGCAGAACAAAACAAGATACAATCCGACAAATAATCAATCTTACCTGTGTGCCCATTGTTGTCGTTGTCGAACAACTTCAGAGTCGATTTGTTCATACAAACCAAATACCCAAAACCTTACAGCAGAACAAAAAAAGATACAATCCCACAAATAACCCATCTTACCTGTAGGTCCATTGTTTTCGTTGTCGAGCAACCCCAGAGCCGATTTGTTCATAAAAACCAAATACCCAAAACCTAACAGCAGAACAAAACAAGATACAATCGGACAAATAACCCATTTTACCTGTGCGCCCATTGTTTTCGTTGTCGAGCTACCCAAGAGCCGATTTGTGCATAAAAACCAAATACCCAAAACCTAACAGCAGAACAAAACAAAATACAATCCGACAAGTAACCCATCTTACCTGTAGGTCCTTTGTTGTTGTTGTCGAGCTTCCCCAGAGCCGATTTGTGCATAAAAACCAAATACCCAAAACCTTACAGCAGAACAAAACAAGATACAATCCCACAAATAACCCATCTTACCTGTAGGTCCATTGTTGTCGTTGTCGAGCAACCCCAGAGCCGATTTGTTCACAAAAACCAAATACCCAACACCTAATAGCAGAACGAAACAAGATACAATCCCACAAAAAGGCCATCTTACCTGTACGTCCATTGTTACCGTTGTCGGGCAACCCCAGAGCCGATTTGTTCATAAAAAGCAAATACACAAAACCCAACAACAGAACAAAACAAGATACAATCCAACAAATAACCCATCTTACCTGTACGTCCATTGCTGTCGTTGTCGAACAACCCAGAACCGATTTGTTCATAAAAACCAAATATCCAAAACCTAACAGCAGAACCAAACAAGATTCAATCCGACAAGTAACCCAGTTTACCTGTGCGCCCATTGTTGTCGTTGTCGAGCAACCCCAGAGCCGATTTGTTCATAAAACACAAATACCCAAAACCTTACAGCAGAACAAAACAAAATACAATCCGATAAATAACCCATCTTACCTGTAGGTCCATTGTTGTCGTTGTCGAGCAACCCCAGAGCCGATTTGTTCATAAAAACCAAATACCCAAAAACTAACAGCAGAACAAAACAAGATACAATCCGACAAATAACCCATTTTACCTGTGCGCCCATTGTTTCCGTTGTCGAGCTACCCAAGAGCCGATTTGTGCATAAAAACCAAATACCCAAAACCTAACAGCAGAACAAAACAAAATACAATCCGAAAAATAACCCATCTTACCTGTAGGTCCATTGTTGTTGTTGTCGAGCTTCCCCAGAGCGGATTTGTGCATAAAAACCAAATACCCAAAACCTTACAGCAGAACCAAACAAGATTCAATCCGACAAGTAACCCATTTTACCTGTGCGCCCATTGTTGTCGTTGTCGGGCAACCCCACAGCCGATTTGTTCACAAAAACCAAATACCCAACACCTAATAGCAGAACGAAACAAGATACAATCCCACAAAAAGGCCATCTTACCTGTACGTCCATTGTTACCGTTGTCGGGCAACCCCAGAGCCGATTTGTTCATAAAAAGCAAATACACAAAACCCAACAACAGAACAAAACAAGATACAATCCAACAAATAACCCATCTTACCTGTACGTCCATTGCTGTCGTTGTCGAACAACCCAGAGCCGATTTGTTCATAAAAACCAAATATCCAAAACCTAACAGC
Organism: Cerastoderma edule; assembly: GCA_947846245.1. NCBI lineage: Eukaryota > Metazoa > Mollusca > Bivalvia > Cardiida > Cardiidae > Cerastoderma > Cerastoderma edule. The sequence goes on from OX401404.1 coordinate 56,390,519, forward strand.
AGAACCAAACAAGATTCAATCCGACAAGTAACCCATTTTACCTGTGCGACCATTGTTGTCGTTGTCGAGCAACCCCAGAGCTGATTTGTTCATAAAACACAAATACCCAAAACCTTACAGCAGAACAAAACAAAATACAATCCGACAAATAACCCATCTTACCTGTAGGTCCATTGTTGTCGTTGTCGTGCAACCCCAGAGCCGATTTGTTCATAAAACACAAATACCCAAAACCTTACAGCAGAACAAAACAAAATACAATCCGACAAATAACCCATCTTACCTGTAGGTCCATTGTTGTCGTTGTCGTGCAACCCCAGAGCCGATTTGTTCATAAAAACCAAATACCCAAAACCTTACAGCAGAACAAAACAAGATACAATCCGACAAATAACCCATTTTACCTGTGCGCCCATTGTTTCCGTTGTCGAGCTACCCAAGAGCCGATTTGTGCATAAAAACCAAATACCCAAAACCTAACAGCAGAACAAAACAAAATACAATCCGACAAGTAACCCATCTTACCTGTAGGTCCTTTGTTGTTGTTGTCGAGCTTCCCCAGAGCCGATTTGTGCATAAAAACCAAATACCCAAAACCTTACAGCAGAACAAAACAAGATACAATCCCACAAATAACCCATCTTACCTGTAGGTCCATTGTTGTCGTTGTCGAGCAACCCCAGAGCCGATTTGTTCATAAAAACCAAATACCCAAAACCTAACAGCAGAACAAAACAAGATACAATCCGACAAATAACCCATTTTACCTGTGCGCCCATTGTTTTCGTTGTCGAGCTACCCAAGAGCCGATTTGTGCATAAAAACCAAATACCCAAAACCTAACAGCAGAACAAAACAAGATACTACTGACAAATAACCCATCCTACCTGTGCGCCCATTGTTGTCGTTGTCGAGCAACCCAAGAGCCGATTTGTTCATAAAAACCAAATACCCCAAACCCAGCAGCAGAACAAAACAAGATACAATCCGACAAGTAACCCATTTTACGTGTGCGCCCATTGTTGTCGTTGTCGAGCAACCCCAGAACCGATTTGTTCATAAAAACCAAATACCCAAAACCTAACAGCAGAACAAAACAAGATACAATCCGACAAATAACCCACCTTACCTGTGCGCCCATTGTTTCCGTTGTCGAGCTACCCAAGAGCCGATTTATGCATAAAAACCAAGTACCCAAAACCTAACAGCAGAACAAAACAAGATACAATCCGACAAATAACCCATCTTACCTGTGTGCCCATTGTTGTCGTTGTCGAACAACTTCAGAGGCGATTTGTTCATACAAACCAAATACCCAAAACCTAACAGCAGAACAAAACAAGATACAATCCGACAAATAACCCATCTTACCTGTGTGCCCATTGTTGTCGTTGTCGAACAACTTCAGAGGCGATTTGTTCATACAAACCAAATACCCAAAACCCAGCAGCAGAACAAAACAAGATACTATCCGACCAAAAAGGCCATCTTACCTGTTCGTTTGTTTCCGTTGTCGATGGTCGTGCGACCGAGGGTCACGTGGACCTTTTGCTGGTTGTTACTCCATCCACTCTCCTCACCGCCGACGATGCCGGCCTCACGATTGAAGAAAGTCCCGTCCCCGAAGCGAGCCCCTGACATCGTCTGATCTGCCACCTTCTCCAAAATTCGCCGAAGTGTGGAGGCCCTGATTAGGCCGATCTCGATCCGATTTCGACTTTTTCGCTTTTTAATTTTACAATTTTTACACGGACTGTCGTTCTTTCTGTTGAACCTGTGAGGTTTGGCGGTTAAATTCAAAAACTCTTCCATCGTTCCACTTGAGTTGTGTCGATTTCGGAGTCGTCTGTTACGATGTTTGCTCCTCCCTTTTTTCCGACGTTTCTTTGCCCGTTTCCGGTGGTGACCAGGTATGACGACGTTCGTGTTATAAGTGACGTCATCATTGGGACCATTTCTTGAGGCGGAAACGAATGGAATCGGTGATTTGCCGGTTGCAGACTTCTCCTCTGCCTGTAAAGAGAAGGAATCGATTGCAATAACTGTTGCAATAAAGATGATAATTTTGCTGTTTCTGCTTATTGCAATCGGCTTTACAATTTTAGTTTTAAACTTATTTATTTTACATCGATTGTGATGGAAGCTTGAAGCTTATTTAATTCACTCTCGATGACTGCTTCCTTGATACTACACCAGTACTCGCGCCGATTCGTGGGATAGTCCCGGCAATGTTCACCTCGCTTAACAGGGATTCAAACCTGGGACCCTCGGTACAAGAAGCCTGCACTATACCACTGGACCACTGTCGCCCAAAATTACCTTTACATTTGAAACGATATTAATACTGTACCGACATTGGTTTTTGGGTAGAGCGTCGGCCTCCGGCCATGAGGGTCAAGGATTCGAATCCTGTCAGAAACTAGGTCTACCTTGCGGCATTTCGTTTACCCTTATCGGGTGAAAGTACAGGTAAAGTTTCCAGGGAGTGGAATTGAAAGTGATTAATATACATCGTCAGGTCTTGAAACTGATATATCCATACCCTTTGTTTGTTTGTTTTTTAACTAAATGGTGGATATTTAGTTTGTTTTACATTGGCAAAATTCCATTTCAATAAGGACTATTTCATCATTCCACCATTTACCCTTAACACAGCGATTCTTCTTTTTATTTTTTTATTTTAAGTTTCGCTTTTTTCTATATCACCATATGATAACGCAACGTGTGAGAGCCTATCGATATCCTCTTAATTTGGATTAAATGGTCATCCTTTGCGTAGAGAAGATCTTTAAAAAATCATCTATCGATTGAATAACTGTCAAACACGATTATTTCGTAATCGACATTACAAAGCATGTTTGCATATGGATAATGTTCCCTTCGCACCCTTGAGCATTGTTTGTACCTGTGTTACATTTTACATAAAGAAAACGAGATAGGGGGAAAAATTACCCGGTGGGTCTGAGAAAACAGTGAGGGAAGCACAAACCATATTTTCCATTTATGCCGTTTTCAATATGCCGAATATCTTTTTCATTCTTCGTCTCAAAAATAGTTTAAAAATGATACTCATAGATAAAGACTTATCCCCTGAGATTATAATTCGAATACAGTGAACCCTCGTTTATCCGAACACATCCGTTCCCAACAAAATGTCCGGTTTACCGAATAATCCGGACTAATGAAGCAGAGCATGTTCTTATTCACATTAAGACATAAACGGTCTGTATGAGCGGTGTATAGTTATAACCCTTTAGCAAACGCCAAAATGTCGACCGTCCCAAATTGAAAGAGTTTGCAGAAGACATATCAAAACGTGATGAAATTCAAAGATAATCTTCTGATATGGCAGAAAACATTGTGGGTAAAGGAGAAATTGCTCGTGACGAGCAATTTCTCCTTTACCCACAATGTTTTCAAAAGTCGTCTGCAATAAACTGGTCCAATAATTCCGTTCCCTTACAATTTTGTTCGGATTGCGAGACATCCGGATAATCGGTGTCCGGATAAACGAGGGTTCACTGTATACCGAAATACTCATTTTCACAAAATCAAGGTTTAGTTCTACATCAAATGTCATTTTAAAGGAGAGAGGCAGAAAGCATTCGAAAAAACATACACTGTACATTTATTTCAAAAGTTCCATCAAACTAATCAGAGTCACCGATATTAGTATTCCAAAATAGCTTCATTCAACCAAGTACAGTCATAGAAAGTCTTTAAACATAGGTTGTTGCCATTTTTTCTACAGTGAATTACAAACAACGTATACAAGTTAAGTCATAGCAACGTGATGTCAAATGTGATGACGTCGGCATTTACAGGATAAACAGTGAATATATAGTCAAGGCTGGCGAACGCTTTGACTCACCACCATGGCGCTGACGACGAAATCGGTTGCACAACTTCCGGTTTAGCGAATTTAAGGTAGGTTTTAGCTATGTTTCTACATTTTAAGGCAAGAAATCAAAAATCTAAAAGCACGATTTAACCCATATCAAATCCAACCGCCTATAGGTAATGTTTCAGTTTTGAACTAGAGAAATTGGCTGTGATTTCGTAAATTTCCTCATTGGTGCAATTTAGAATTGCAAATCGAAAGTGCGCAACTGCACCACCAGGTAAACATTGTGGTAATCTATCCAAACAAACCGATAATGCAGCAAAATTTACCACTTGGTAGTTTTGAGTATCATTGTTTATCAGAGTATCCATTTACCTTGTCATAAAATGGTGAATTACATGATATTTTACTGGTTTTGCGAACGGGGGGAGGGGGGTGGGGGTATCGGGAGGACGAATTTTCGAGTTCCTGCAGCGAGGAAAAATTACGAAATCTCAGCCAATTTCACGAGTTCAAAACTGAAACTTTACCTATAGGCGGTTAGTTTCAATAAGGGTTGAGCCATGTTTTTGGAATTAAGATTAATAGGCTTAAAATTTAGAAAAATAGCAAAAGCAAAAACCTACCCAAAAAATGCTTAACCGGTAGTTGCGCGACCGATTTCGTCGTCAGCACCATGGTGGTGCGGCAGAGCATTCACCAGCCGTGATAGTTAGTGTCGAGATGGAAAAGTTTATCCGGTGAGGCTGAGAAATCTGTGAAATCGAGCTTCGTAAATTGCAATGTTCCTTTTGCCCTTTTATCATAACAAATAACAGTGTGTCTTCGAACGTCCTCAATTTGGGATTATAGAAAGCTGCAAAGTGTAAAAAGGAAAAATCGATCGTGATAAGCAGACGAGAAAACAATATTCGTGAACGAAATACATTTTTTTTTATTCTGATCTGTTCTTGTAAATCAACGACCAAGATTTTTTTTTTTAAAATGGGCAGAGGGCATTTTTTATGATACTGGAAGTTCGCAAGATTGCCATCTTACATGTGTAGTGAAGACTTGCAGATAAGCTTTGAACCCTATCACCCCACTCTATCCCCATAAAAAAGGGTGTTAACCCTTTACCAAACAATAACGACATTTTACCACTTTTTTTGCAGACGACTCTGGAAAACATTATGGAAAAAAGAGAAATTGCTGGTAAGGAGCAATTTTTCCTTTTCCAACAATGTTTTCTGCTCTATCAGAAGATGATTTTTCAATTTCATCACATTTTGAAATGCCGTCTGCAAACTCTTTTAATTTGGGAAAGTCGAAAATTTGGCGTTTGGTAAAGGGTTAAGGGAAAACCACTCATCTTGTCACGACTCCCTAAGCGTTGTGGCGTCGGATGATGTGGCGCTTTTTAACCCATTGGATGCTGCGAAATTTTCTAAAATTAGATTTTCGTATCGTCTGCTTTCCAAAACCTTTGATATCTGAATAATTTTGTTTAGGAAAGATACTCATAGTAGCAAACATGTTAGATCACAGGCCAGCCACCAATTTACTTGGCGGGTGGTCTTGATCTAACCTGTTTGCATATGCATGAAGTTGGTTCCAGCACTGTAAGGGTTAAAGCTACGAACTGCTAAAGATGTTACATTTGCGGTAATTTCGGGCACGTGATAAAACCGTAATGACGAAAGAATACGGCCTTGTAAAACACGATTCGCTCTGATTTTCTTGTAACAAGTAGTTTCCTTTTGACTGTTTACCACCTTCAATCGACATCTTTTTAATTGAAGCAGACAACCTGAGAAAAGCTTTGAAAACAATTGAAAACTTTTCAGTTCTGCTATGATGATATGTTAAAAAGTTGAAAATGCAATGCTGCAAAAGGAGAAATTGCTTGTGTTAATCAATATCTCCTTTTGTCACAATGCTTTTTTTAAGTCTGCTTCAAGAAGCAAACAAGTGGCGTTAGCAGTTAATGTGTTAACCCGGTTTCGAGATTAACTAGTCGTGTGTCTTAAAATTGCATCCAGAGGTCTTCTGTTATTTTATCGAAAGTCCACGTGACTTTAACATCGCCTCTACCATAAACATATGTGGGGATCACGTGACCAATGATCACGATCTTATGTCCGAACAAGATGACCACGCCACAGGTAATTTTTGCTTTGTTCAACTAGTTTTGCCAATTATAACCTCAGTATGTACCCCGTATGAGTTGACCATCACTTTTCCGATTCTGGTGGTATATGGTAACCCATGCTTTATAACGGCGTTACATCTGACACTCGGAAGAGAAATTGTAGTCGACGGGCGCGAAAGACCTAAAAGGATCCTCTGTCGACTGCGATATCTCTGCCGAGTGTTAGTACTGTAGCTACTTTTAAGTTTGCTATACATTTGCTTACTTCAGTGTTTCCACAGCGATATTTACCAAAGTCCATCGGTCGGGGAATCAAAAGAAAGAAAAGGCTTCACCAAGAAACATTTCGTGACTACAAAATTGAAATATACGTACATTCCAATGAGCAATATCTGCTTTCCCACATTCATACAGAAGTTGGTCGGTGATATAAACCCAGTAAATCAGGGGATAATTTAAGGGTTAAATGTATTCAATAATGATGAAGTAGAGCATTTGAACCACTTTGGTACTTAAAACTTCCTTTTGTCGCCTTCTTTTCTGATGAGGATGACGTTTGAAAATTGCTATAAAATGAAATGAAAAGAGACCCAAACGCATTTTTTTTTTACCATTTCACACAAATGTTTTGCATAAATAGTGCTTACATCAAATTTATATCAATTCAATCTTGCAATCTCGCCTGCAAACTCTTGATTCTTGACGACAACAAATGCGTCCTTTCGTAAAAAGGGAAAAGATTATTCTTCCCGTCACGTGACTTGAGGGATTTATGAATATATAAAACTGCGTAATTCACAAAGACAGTCTTTAGGACATATTGCTATGTTTCGATACAGAACAAAGAGATTCCGATTTGGGAAAACTGGGTTTCATGATTAGGGGACGGGAGTCACAGAAAGAATAACACCGATGTTCTTGTAACCAAGGTAAGAAATGGCTTATTCAACATTGTAACTACAACATCTAGTTGTCATACAGCAGTGTTTTTGACTGAATCCTAACGGTTATTGAAGAGAGCCGAGTTTGTCTGAATAAAGTTTTACGCAGTTTAAGATTGTGTCAAGTCATCTTGCAATGATGGTTCGTGTATTCCTCCTATTGATTCAAAACGCAGAGATTTGACCTAGACGGAACTTAATACTCTTGATGCTCTATGTGCCCAAGAGTTTGATAGAAGGTATGTGTAACTGCCATGGATTCCACATAGACTTCTGTCTCTGGGATGAACTTGGTTTGTCTCATACAAACCGGCGACACCCTTCCGTAGAGAAGGTCGTCAAACTAACAGACGACAGCATTGATCTCTCGTTTGAGACAAAACATACTTAATAATTCGTTTTATTCTTGTTTAACCCTTTCCCAAACGATAACGACATTTGACGACTTTATTGCAGACGACTTTAGAAAACATTGTGGGAAAAGGAGAAATTGCTCGTCACGTAATGTTTCCTTTTCCCACAAGGCTTTCTTGTCTTTCTGAAGAATATTGTTCAATTTCATCACATTTTGAAATGTCGTCTGCAAACTCTTTCAATTTGGGACAGTCGAAAATTTGTTGTTTGGGAAAGGGCTATACAAAATGGGCTTCCGTGGCTTAGTTGTTAGAGTAAAAAGATTGCTGTAACATTAAATGGCCCTTCTCCGCGTTGGCTCAAAGCCCCGTTACGTCATTTGGATTTTTATGAGACATAGTCTCCCGGCCGACTAACAGAATGCCGATGGTTTTACCCGGCTTGGTCAGCCCCTCTGGTCATTTAAGGCGGAAGACTTCCTCAATCATCATGAGCCGGGTATCGCAACATAACTAAAATAGATAAGTGAATAAATAGAGATGAATAAATAGAGAATAGATGGTTGGTGTCGTGAATCGGAAATGTTATCGGGCAAGGCGTAGGAATATTATCCGGTGAGCCGAAGGCGAAACGGATAATATTAGGATGCCGAGCCCGATAACTTTTCCCATTCAAAGACACCAGTCATCTATTCTATTTATCCTGTTACCTCCATGGAATATTATTAACAAACAAACTGAAAACAAAATACAAAATAAAGAAACAAAAGACAGAAAACAAGTAGAGAATGCTGCACACATGACGTCATATGCCATGGCGTATATATGACGTCATTATTTCGCACGTGAATGTGCGATATATGGTTAGTGCCGGATATCACAAATGTTATACGGCACCTAGTTATCGGTCCCAAATTACACTAGTGACAGGATAAATAAATAATTAACGAAATAACTAACGTGTTTTCTTGAATTGACTGTGTTAACAAATCCGCTACTGAATAGTTTTTGAAGATGTGTTGAATTTGAGCAACAATTCATATGGAACACTTCATAATGTATAAAGAATTCATTATTATATCTGGGCAGTCTATAGTATTCGAACTATTAAGACATTTGAAAAGACATTGCTAAAATCGAATCTGTTCTTATACCATTAACCAAAAATGCCTCGTATCGAATAAGCCTCTTAGAATCAAAAGCGTGTGCAATGATGACATTGTCTGTTAATCTAAGGGTGGATGTATGGGTGGATACGGGACGATATTGTGCACTACTTTAGTCGAATATTTCCTTAATTTATGCCGGCCGAAAGGATCAATTCAGATTTGTCTCTAATGGTGGGTGTATGGGTGGATACGGAACGATATTGTGCTCTTTTATAGTCAAATTTTTCCTACTGTCATGCAGACCGAAAGGCTTGTTTCAGATTTGGCTCTAAGGGTGGGTGTACGGGTAAATACGCGACGATATTGTGCTCTACTAAAGTAGAATATTTCCTACTGTCATGCAGACCGAAAGGCTTGTTTCAGATTTGGCTCTAAGGGTGGGTGTACGGGTGGATACGCGACGATATTGTGCTCTACTAAAGTAGAATATTTCCAACTGTCATGCAGACCGAAAGGCTTGTTTCAGATTTGGCTCTAAGGGTGGGTGTATGGGTGGATACGCGACGATATTGTGCTCTACTAAAGTAGAATATTTCCAACTGTCATGCAGACCGAAAGGCTTGTTTCAGATTTGGCTCTAAGGGTGGGTGTATGGGTGGATACGCGACGATATTGTGCTCTACTAAAGTAGAATTTTTCCTACTGTCATGCAGACCGAAAGGCTTGTTTCAGATTTGGCTCTAAGGGTGGGTGTACGGGTGGATCTGGGATGACATTGTATTGGTATTGTTGTGTTCGTTTAGGTTTTAATTCGTATAACGTATCTATAGTTTTGTTCTTTATTTGCTTTCTCGGTGGATACTTTGTAAACGATATAAAAATCATTAAAAGCAAATGTATGATTCATTGGTAAGTATTGAAATCAGTTTAAAAGACAAAAAAACCTGCTCGCAAATGTCATCTGCTTATTATTATAGGTTTTAGCTAGGGTTTTTGTTCCATTCTCGATATATGGAATACCTTGTATTTTGTTACCGCTTAGCCTGGCTGTTACCATATGATTGTAAAGAGATTGAGCCGTCTCTTCTTACTTTAAATATTTTCCAAAAGTTGGTTGTTACTGCTGCCTGTGCAGTTATGTGAATGGAACATGCCCGCATCACTAATGAAGCTAACATCTCAATATAACTTGAGCGATGTAAAATCCTATGACAGAAGTTACAGATATTTCTGAAGGAATTTACCGTACGAGCGAACAATTTATTGATAGACTTTATCGTAATAGTAGATGAGATACTTTGAACAATTCTAAATAAAAGTCTGTTTTATTCTGTTCTGTTCATAATGATATTACGGTCTTCACCAATCACCAACATGTTACTTGCTCTTAAAACAAGTGTTTCCTATTTGCCAAAATGACTTTTAGCCCTTTCGTAAAAATATTCTGTCACGCTCTTCCTCGGGCTGGGTCAACACTCAAAGATAACTCGGAGACAAAGTTAAATTAATAAATTGTTAATTTAATTACAGCCAAAATATCTGCGGAGCTTTTCATTAACCGTATTATAAATACAACAATGTAATTATCTTCTAAAATGTAAGTCTGTCCCAAGATTTGGTAGCGTTTTGTGTAATAAAAGGACTAGAATTGTATATAACTCGCACCCCAGAGTTCCGTGGTTCTACCCTTTTGGAGAACAAAATCTCCGCCTTATGTAGCAAGCTCCGCCCGTCGACCCAAAAGTGGTCGCACCGGCCCAAAACTGGTCATACAAAGGGCAAAACTTGGTCGCTGCTGACCAAACCGCCAAAAACCGGGCAAAAATTGACCGTCGCTGACCAAAAACCGGCCACCAATGACCAAACATTGACCAGGTGGACCAACAATAACGCTGACACTAAATCCCAACCAAAGTTGCGGTTAAAATCTAAATTCTGACATGAAATATACAAAGTAATCCAAGGTTAAAGAGTGTGAAAGGGTAAATCTGTTTTTACCTTGAATTGGAGTAGATACTAGGGTTTCCCAGAGGGAGTCAGCGAAATATCTACCACAATTCAGTAAAACATGGCCGTCTCAATGCAGATGCCAGTTATCGCGCATTGGATTAAGATTTAAATGAACTCTTTAGCAACGGATAAACAACAAATTCATTTAGAAAATACAGGGATTAAACACATGGGATTCGGAAATAGAATAAAGACAGTGTTATTTGTTCGACCGCTAGACCGCATATTTAAAATGTCGGACTTCAGGTCGAAACATATTGCAACTTGTCACAATCATCAATCATCGAGGATACCTTAAACAGAAACATAGGATACACAGAATAATGAAACAGGTACACTATGTTAAAGTCCACTGCTAGGCAAAGCCCGATACCGGGTAGTATCAATATTCTAAGTTGTATTTGTTGTTGCCTTCAATTTGGCTATATCATTAATTAAAGAAAAAGCTTGCCGTGTTTCAATCAAACAAAGGGGTGTCCATGGCCTAGTGTTTAAATTACAGAACTTGAAATCACATGGGTACCGCTTTTCTAAACGTCTTAAGGAAAATATTTGCGTAAGTCAAAACTGATAAACATGGATATTATCTTAGATGTAATTACAATATTGCAATGTGACACGTAATTGTAAGCGACTCTTTGCAATATTGCTTACGTAAATCCTTAGCATAAAATATTTAGTAAAACGGAACAATGGTCCTCCTCTGCATTGGCTCAAATTGCGCTGATGGATAAATTTGGATTTGCATGTTAGGTTGTCTCCCAGTTTACTAAAGGAATACCTCGAACAGCCTTCTGGGTAGTCAAGATAGACTATTTTACTATATCATGAAGTTATATTATAATTCCATTCATATGAAAAATGAATGAAGTAATCGAAACAATGTACGTAAATTTCCTTGTTTTGAATTCCAGGAAGGTTTAGGCTCATCCGTGTACGTTATCTTCGCCATGGCCAATGCTTCAGAGTCGTTCTGCAAAGGATCAGACGGGGTAGTTCTTCATGATTGCGATGTTTGTCATTCTACGACATCAGAGGCCGTCTCCTATTGTTCCATTTGTTGCGAGCATCTGTGTCAGTCATGTGATAAGGCCCACAGAGGGTCCCGGGCCACGAAGGACCACGCTCTTTTAACAGGAAGTCGGATTCCTTCTGGATCGGTAAACGAAATCCCAACTCCATCATTCATGTATTGTGATTTACACAAAACAAACATTTTTGACACCTTTTGTAAGTCACATGGTGACGCCGTGTGTTACACGTGTAAAATATCTTCTCATGAAGGGTGTGACACAGAAGATCTCCATCGCTTTACGTCCAATATAAACGTACAAACAACATTCAATGCAGTGGAGAAAAGTCTGGCAGATTTGACAGCTCAATTCGAGGATCTAAAAAAGTCCCGGCAAGCTGACAGATCGACCATGAAATCTGAAGTCCAGAAATGTCTAAACGACATGAAAAACCTGCGAAAGACGATCAATGACACAATGGATAGACTCGAGAAAACGGTATCTTCCGAACTTCATGGCATGGAACAGAAACATGATTCGCAGATAAAAGATCATCTGTCTACAATTGATGACGTCATGAAGAAAATTGAACACCAGAAGAATCCCTTGAAAGAAGGCAGAAAATCGCGGAATGATGACGTCCTTTTCGTTTGCGCGAACGAAGTTTCCTCGCGGACAGACGATTATGGAAATATTCTGGCCGATTTGAAAAACCAAATCTATGAGATAGTTGTCCGCTTTCAGCCTGATGACGTCATTACAGACGTACTCAAACAGCTGACGTCACTGGGAACTGTTGTTGTTAACAAACAGTCCAAGTACCGCAGTCCCGTCCCGACATCTGTACTTAACATGTCTGTTGTGGATAAACAGGAGATAGACGTGGGATCATGCGGCGTCAATGAGTGTACATTTATGTCTGACGGACACCTGGTACTCGCGTGTCTATCTGACGGACTAAAGTTGTTCGATGAAGATTTACAGTTTAAATCTCAGTTACCTGAGTTCTCCGTAGACGTGTGTGCCATCAATGAAACCGACGTGATGATACCACAGAGAAACCTCAACCAACTCAAGCGTGTCCAGGTATTACCGGATATGAAGGTGGTGAGAACCCTGAAGATGGATAGACGGTGTACCGGTGTGGATGTGTATAGGAATGAGATCTACGTCACGTGTGATAATGACCCCGGTAATGGAGAAGTCGTCGTACTCAACATGAACGGTCAGGTACTGAGGAGGCTTGGTGTGGATAACGGTAAATACATGTTTACAAAGCCTGGCTGTGTTAGAGTCAGTTCTGATGGGAAGACACTGTTCATCTCTGATGAAGACACGGACACTGTTACATGTCTGAACCAACATGGACATGTCGTCTACCAGTACTCCGACACACATTTGCAGACACCGACAGGGATGTATGTGGATAGTGATAGCAACATTTTAGTTTGTGGACTGAACTCTCGAAATGTCCATGTGGTCAGGCAAGACGGCAGAAAGGAGAAGGTTCTGTTGACAAAGCAAGAAGGACTACATGGTGCTGTATCTGTAGCGTACCGACAAAGTGACGGGCTTCTGGCTGTTGGATTACATGAGAAATCAAGGACTGATAAGAAACTGATCGTTTATAGGACGAAGTAGAGATACCCACACAAGACATTATAGTCTGTATGATCATTTAAAGGACAAAGTAGAAATACCCACACAAGACATTTTAGTCTGTATGATCATTTATAGGACGAAGTAGAGATACCCACACAATACATTGTAGTCCGTATGATCGTTTATAGGACAAAGTAGAAATACCCACACAAGACATTATAGTCTGTATGATCATTTAAAGGACAAAGTAGAAATACCCACACAAGACATTGTAGTCTGTATGATCGTTTATAGAACAAAGTAGAAATACCCACACAAGACATTATAGTCCGTATGATCATTTATAGAACGAAGTAGAAATACCCACACAATACATTGTAGTCCGTATGATCGTTTATAGGACAAAGTAGAAATACCCACACAAGACATTATAGTCCGTATGATCATTTAAAGGACAAAGTAGAGATACCCACACAAGACATTGTAGTCCGTATGATCATTTATAGAACGAAGTAGAAATACCCACACAAGACATTATAGTCTGTATGATCATTTAAAGGACAAAGTAGAGATACCCACACAATACATTGTAGTCCGTATGATCGTTTATAGGACAAAGTAGAAATACTCACACAAGACATTGTTGTCCGTATGATCGTTTATAGGACGAAGTAGAAATACCCACACAAGACATTGTAATCCATATGGTCGTTTATAGGACGAAGTAGAAATACCCACACAAGACATTGTAGTATGTATGATCAAGACAAACATCGTTTCACTGTAATCGAATGACAACTTTATCTGATTTAAAGACAGTGTTGTGATAATATTGAATTCGTTCATTGCAACCGATGTTCACCGATGCTACATTGACTTTTGTAGTGTAGAGCTTTAAGAACTGTATAATGACTTTCCTCGATAAACGGTTACCGGGAATGTTTTGTAATACTTCAATGGTTTCTAATACTTCAATGTTTTGTAATATTTCAATATTTTGTCATACTTCAAGATTTTGTAACATTTCAAGATTTTGTAACACTTTAAGGTTTTTCATACTTTAAGATTTTGTAACACTTCCAGATTTTTTAAAACTTCAAAATTGTGTAATACTTCTCGTAAAGAACGCCGGTAACTACCCAAGCCATTTATCTACATATTCAAAGCCCTGACTCAATGATTGCACACGAACACGTTACAGCTGACATCTTTGAACTTTAAAGGCACATCAAAGGAGAGGAGTACACATAAATTACAGAAAAAATATATGGAGTTCTTTTATTATGCTCATAAAAGTAATGAGAATTAGTTTAGGAATGCATTGAGACCCTATTTAATAGACTCATTTAAAATAAGTTATTTTGTGTTTGAAATATAGTTGTCTCTAATTCAATCGTGTTTATCAACAACATGTTTGTTTACATATTCAAAATAACGAAATTTAATTGGTCGGTTAAAAAATGTGTGGATTATCTGACAGGAAAACTGAATTATAAAACTTGCTAATCTGGATTATTTCTGGTTTACTTTCACATTTTAGTTGTGCTGATGGTTTTTTCTGGTGATTACTATTTTTTTTTATCAGACCGAGGAGGAAAGCTCTTCAACATTGTATTTCGACATGTGCTTATTTCATTGATTTATATATGTGTATGTATATTGTATTTCGACATGTGCTTCTTTCATAGATTTATATATATGTGTATGTATATTCATTTAAGGCATTCAACCCCGGGAGGAGAAAAATCAGAGAAGTCAGAATAACAAAATCAAAGATTTAACAGAACAAATGCCGTCATAAAATAAAATCAGAAATCAGAATACCTTAACACAACCTTAGTAGCCAATTAAAGACACCCGTATGCAGAAAGGAGAAACTACTCACTGAGGTTGGATTTGTGGATTAATCTTTTTTCAAAACGTTTATTAGAACTTCGCACCATAGATATTATCTATGTTTGCAATGAAATGCTGATTCTACCATTATAACTTGCTTGTTGATAATTTGTGTATATGTATATCTATATGAAGCAACGACATGTAAATCTTATATTAATATATTGTATGAAATTTGAACTACATGTAGTTAAGTCGTTTCTCGTAAGTTTACCAAACGAACACTTCGTCAGATCATTACAAAAATAGTGTACATTGATTGTTGCTTCACTAGACTTAGTTTTGTCTTTGTTCACTTATCCATTTGCTTCTCGAATATGTTAAAGCTATGTTTTCAAGATGTATATATATGTTTGTCTGAGCCATATTCCGTTTAATTGTTTTATAAACAACCAAAAACAACGTTTGTTTCATGACTAACAAAATAGAATGAAACGAAAAACTATGCAAGTTATTGCTAAATGGGGGCATGGTATTGTGTCACAGTTTGCATTGATGTCTCGATTCAGATGTGATTGATAGAACCACATTCCCGATTGTCCTACATTCCCTATTGTTCCATATTCCTGATTGTCCCGCATTCCGATTGTCCAACATTCCCGATTGTCCTACATTCCCTGTTTACCAACATTCCTGATTGTCCTACATTCCTAATTGACCCACATTCCTGATTGTCCCACATTCCTGATTGTCCCACATTCCTGATTGTCCAATATTCCCGAGTGTCCCACATTCCGGATTGACCCACATTCCCGATTATCCCACATTCCCGATTGTCCTACATTCCCTATTTACCAACATTCCTGACTGTCCCACATTCCCGATTGTCGCACATTCCTGATTGCCCTGCATTCCCGATTGTCCAAAACTCCTTATTGTCCCTCATTTCCGATTGTTCCGAATTCCCGATTGTCCCACATTTCGATTGTCCTGCATTCGCGATTGACCCACATTTCCGATTGTCCCATATCCCCGATTGTCCCACATGCCCGATTGTCCAACATTCCTGATTGTCAAACATTTCCGATTGTCCCACATGCACGATTGTCCAAAATTTCCGATTGCCCCGCATTCCCGATTGTTCAACATTTCCGACTGTCCCGAGCTCTCGATTGTCCAACATTTCCGATTGTCGCATATACCCGATTCACCCACATGCCCGATTGACCCACATTCCCGATTCACCCACATTCCCGATTGACCCACATTCCCGATTGACCAACATTCTCAACGGTTCCACATTCCCGATTGGCCCACATTCCCGATTGTCTCACATTCCCGATTGTCCCACATTCCCGATTGTCCTACATTCCCGATTGGGCTCCATTCCTGACTGTCCCACATTTACCCGCATTCCCGATTGTCCCGTATCTACGATTGTCGCACATTTCTGATTAACAGACATTCCCGATTGGCCCACATTCCAAATTGACCCACATTCCCGATTGTCCCACATTCTTGATTGTCCTGCAATCCCGATTGCCCCGCATTTCCGATTGTTCCACATTCCTGATTGTCTTGCTTTCCCGATTTGTCCTGCATTCCTGATTGTCCCACATTTCCGATTGTTCCGAATTCCCGATTGTCCCACATTTACGATTGTCGCACATTTCTGATTGAAACACATTCCCGATTGACCCACATTTCTGATTGTCCCACATTCCCAATTGTCCCACATTCCTAATTGTCCTGCATTCCCGATTTGTCCCACATTCCTGATTGTCCCACATTCCCGATTGTCCCGCTTTCCCGATTGTCCCACATTTCCGATTGTTGCACTTGCAGATTGACCCACATTCTCGATTGTCCAACAAACCCGATTGTCCCACATTCCCGATTGTCCCATATTCCCGATTGTCCCACATCCATGATTGTCCTGCTTTCCCAATTAGTCCCACATTCCTGATTTTCCCTTATTTGCGATTGTCCCGCATTCCCGATTGACCCGATTTCCCGATTGTCCCATACCTCGAGAGTCCCACAATCCTGATTGACCCACATTCCCGATTGTCGCACATTTCTGATTGTCCTGCTTTCCCAATTAGTCCCACATTCCTGATTTTCCCTTATTTGCGATTGTCCCGCATTCCCAATTGACCCGATTTCCCGATTGTCCCATACCTCGAGAGTCCCACAATCCTGATTGACCCACATTCCCGATTGTCGCATATTTCTGATTGACTCACGTTCCCGATTGACCCACATTTCTGATTGTCCCACATTCCCGATTGTCCCACATTCCTAATTGTCCTGCATTCCCGATTTGTCCCACATTCCTGATTGTCCCACATTCCCGATTGTCCCGCTTTCCCGATTGTCCCACATTTTCAATTGTTGCACATTGCAGATTGATCCAAATTCTCGATTGTCCCACAAACCCGATTGTCCCATATTCCCGATTGTCCCACATCCATGATTGTCCTGCATTCCCGATTTGTCCCACATTCCCGATTGTCCCATATTCCCGATTGTCCCACATCCATGATTGTCCTGCATTCCCGATTTGTCCCACATTCCTGATTTTCCCACATTTGCGATTGTCCCGAATTCCCGATTCACCCGATTTCCCGATTGTCCAATACCACGAGTGTCCCACAATCCTGATTGACCCACATTCCCGATTTTCCCATATTCCCGATTGTCCCGAACTTCCGGTTGTTCCACATTCCTGATTGTCCCACATTCACGATTGTCCCACATTCACGATTGCGCCACATTCCTGATTGTTACACATTCCCGATTGTCCCTCATTCCTGATTATCCCACATTCCCGATTGTCCCACGTTCCCTATTGACACACATTCCTGATGATCAACATTTCCGATTGTCCAGCATTCCCGATTGTCCCACATTCCCGATTGACACACATTCCTGATGATCACACATTCCTGATTGTCCAACATTCCTGATTGACCCACATTCACGATTGTCCTACATTAAAAATTGCCACTAATTCCACATTCGCGATTGTCCCTCATACCCGATTGACCCACTTTCCTGATTGTCCCACATTCCTGATTATCCCACATTCCTGATCGTCCCAAATTCCCGATTGACCAATATTCCCGATCGTCTCACATTCCAAATTGCCCCGAATTTCACATTCCCGATTGTCCCATATACCTGATTGGCCCACATTCATGATTGTCCCACATTCCTAATTATCCCACCTTCTTGATCGTCCAACATTCCCAAATGACCAACATTCCCGATTGTCTCACTTTACTGATTATCCAACATTCCTGATTGTCCAACATTCCCGATAGTCCTACATTCGCGATTGTCCCACATTCCCGACTCTCCCAACTTCTCGGTTGTCCCAATTTCCTGATTGTCTCACATTCCTGATTGTTCCACATTTACGATTATCCCACATTTCTGATTGTTCGACAATCCTAATTGTCTCACATTCCCGATTGTTTCACTTTCCCGCTTGACCCACATTCCCGATTGTCCCATATCACAGAGTGTCCCGCATTCCTGATTGACGAACATTCCCGATTTTCCCACATTCCCGATTGTCCCAAATTCCCGGTTGTTCCACATTCCTGATTGCCCAATATTCCTGATTGTCCCACATTTACGACTGTCCCACATTACTGATTGTTCCACATTCCCGATTGTCCCTCATTCCTGATTATCCTACATTCCTGATTGTCTCACATTCCTTATTTACCAACATTTCCGATTGTCCCTTATTCCCGATTGTCCCACATTCCCGATTGACCCTCATGCCCGACTAACCCACATTCCCGATGGACCCTCATTGCTGATTGACCCACATTCCTGATTGACCAACATTTCCGATTGACCCTCATTGCCGATTGACCCACATTCCTGTTGTCCCATATTCCCGATTGTCCCACATTCCTGATAGTTCCGGATTCCCGATTGTTCCACAATCCTGATTGTTCCACATTCCCGATTGTCCCACATTCCCGATTTCGCATATTCCCCATTGACCAACATTCCCGATTGTACTACATCCCGTTTGTCCCTAATTCCTGATTGTCCGAAACTCTTTGAATTTTGGTAAGTCGAAAACTACGTGTTTGGTAAAGGGTTAATCGTGGAAAAGTCAGAATATAAACAGGAAAAAAGAATGTATTCACCCCAACAGACCCATAGTTCAGACCGAAGTCAAAATGTCCCCTTTATTATAGACAGTGTCATAGAGGGAACAGAAAACAAATACAAAGGGTAAAGAGGGAAAATGGCATGCCATTGTGAAATAGTTGGCAGCTAACGGGGGTCAAACCCATGTCGTCCCGCCCCCACCCCCACCCCCGTAATTCCCCGACGCTTACCAATGCGCTGCGTGGCGCGGGCGGGAACCGTTTTGTTTATCCTGATTTTTTTCTAATAGAAATGGTGACCCGGCAGACTAGTGCAATGCGACGTTATCCAACCAAACCTCTTCAAAAGCTGCGTGTTAACAGACGTGCGGAAATTCGGAAGTTAGAACTTGATTTTTTTAAAACTGTACAACAGCTGTTCTGTCGTATGATTCACACTGCAGAAAAGTTTTAAGAGCTTTCATATTTAATAATACATGTACTTCCATTAACAACTTTGAATTGAATGTCAAACAACAGAACAAAAACTGTATTCTCTCAACGACATTTTTCTAACGTTCAAATGTTCTCATCTTTAAGGTAGAATTCACATAATCCGCCATTTTGGAACTCATTCTGTCATCAGATTACTTCGGTAGTTCTCGGTATGCATCGGTCGTGGTTGGAACTATTCGGCGTTAAGCTAATAGTTCCGGTCCCTACTAATGAATACCGAGAACTACCGAAGTAATCCGACGAAAGAATAGGTTTCAAAATGGCGGAGTATGGGTGTTCTCCCTGAAATAGCAAATATCTCCCACACAATTTTTGGGAATTTGTGATAGGTTGCTAGCAAACTTCATCGAAGAATTGGTAAAAGAATATAATTATAACAAACGATATGTTTCCAATTAGTGTTAGTTCATTAATGAGTAGTTTCTGGTAGTTTTCTAATTTTCACTGTAACGAATGAGGCGTGGTATAATGAAGTGAGGTATTAAAATTTAGGTCTATCTCGATCAGACATCGCTGCGTCTTAAAAACCTTCATCGGTCATGGTCATTCGTTCGGTTGAACCCTAAAAAATGCTGGGTAATTTTCTAAAAATAGATTTTTGTGTTGTCTGCTTTCAAAAACCTTAAATATATGCTTAATTTTGATGAGGAAAGATACTCAGAGTAGCAAACAGGTTAGATCACAGGCTGTCCAGAAGCGGGCCCTTTCAGAGATATCAGATTTTACCTGTAGCCGGGCTCGAACCCACGCACAGAAGGGGCTTCTGACTTCTTGTCCAGTGATCTACCCACCCGACCATAGAAGCCACTTTCGCCTTTGATAACGGTTACAATGATACCTTTTTTTCGAGAGGCCAACCTTTCACATTGATCACAATCATTTCATTCATTCTACGCCTGCGACTCTTTTAATTCCATAGGACCAAAATTCTGGCACCGCGCGAAACGTTTTCCCTGTCTCTGTTCTTTGAGAGTTGTGGCAGACTTCATTTTTTAAAATAAAAACATTATGACAGTGGTATAATATGCTCATTACGAGCAAACTCCCTTTTTGTCGCAAAGTTTCAAGACGACATGTCGTCTGCTCAAAACGCGATCACACAGACTAGCGTACGTAAATGGATATAGGATAAATAGGGCCTTACCTGGTAATGAGTTGCGTTGGTATGGCTAGTTATATTCCCCGTGACGAGGGTCTCGTCTCCATAGGAACGCGCGTAATTCGCAGACACTGTCCACACAAAATAGCACACAAACAACACCAGAAACACCATGTTTATCTTCTGCAAGACCTTCAGGCACGTTCGGTACCTGCTCTTCCCTGCGGATGCGGAAACGGGCGCAGGCGGCGACACTGATGCTGAACCGGCGAGAGCTGCAGACGGCGTTGTCCCGATTTCTCGAATATCGTCTGCGAATCCGTCCACGGACTGACACTCGACAGCGGTTGAGCAGGGTCCATCCCTGGACTGGTTCCCAATCAATGTGACCCCGCTCGCAGCGCCCTCTCTTCGGGGTACCATTAACCAAGATGGCGTCCAATCTATAAATAGAGATGTGAAGTTGAGGAAAGACTCTGACCGGTGTAAAGACACATTGGTATGAAGGTGATTTTCGATGAGGGTTGAAAATTACAATTTTGTATAGCACCTTTGTTTTACGGTTTAATGCTGTTTCAACGTTTTCAAGTGACACTGTGTCTTGCCCTGAATACAAACCAGTTCCATCCGTTAGAAAGGGACAGCAAATAAGTCAAATCGAAGGAAAATTAGGTCAAACTAAATAGAAAGAAAGGACCATAAATTATGTTCATGGAAGATTACTTTAGAAAACTCAATTCTTTCTCAAATATTCCGAATTCGACGACACTGCGAAAGGAGACTTAAGAAGCAATTGTCACAAAGGAAAAAGGGTAAAATTAAACAAATGTTTTTTTTTTTCAAGCAATTATTTCTCTTCAAAAAGCACATAGATTCTAATGCAAAACGAAAATAATTTTTTTTCGTTGCTTTTGTTTATAATTGTTGGTTTTTATGTCACAATGGAATTATTGTTGTTTTGTTTCTTTAAAATTGACACTCTACAGTTATCGTCTGCCGCTGTTATTAATTGATGTGGGTCACTCGATTACCCAACAGGGGAATATTGATTGCGATGGAAATCAGACAGGATGAAATCACGTTACCCTTTTATTTACCAAGTGGATTGGTGACCGCATGGCGCATGCCGTCCCCCGGAAATAAGTTAACCCTTTCCCAAACAATAACGACTTTTGACGACTTTGTTGCAGACGACTTAAGAAAACATAAGGTTTAACTTAAGACAAACACTGCATGTTGGTCCAATTCAATATTTTCTAGAGAACAGTTGATGAACACTATACTATACTGCAGGAAAAAAATGGCAATTCAATTTAAATCTCTCCCCCGTATTCAAATCCAAAACCGTTACAACAGTTTTAACCGCATATCTTTTGTTTATATTTAGATATATTGACACATTCTGAATCAATATTGATTTCAGTAGCTATAATTCATTAACTATTATATCGCAGTAAAAAAATACTTAAAATACCTATTTCGACTTGCAAAACGTCTCAAATGTCAATAAAGCACCTTTAAAACTAGAAACACATCGATGTTATAAATATTCTACATTTTCACTACTCAGTGATAAAAAAAAAGCATACGTGTTAATTTCTTAGTGAATACAAATAAACTGCATGTTAACTTATCAGTGTTTACAAATACCCTTCGTGTTAATTATTCAATGATAACAAATGAATTACGTGTTTATTTCTCAGTGATTACAAATATCCTACGTGATAACTACTCAGTGCATCCAAGTAAACTATATGCAAACTAATAAGTGATTAAAAATTTCCTACGCGTTAACTGCTCAGTGATTACAAATATCCTACATGTAAGCTACTCAGTAAATACAGATATATTTCATCACAGTAATTAAAAATTAAAAACGTGTTTATTCTAACTGGTTACAAATATCATACGTGTTAACTTATCGGTGATTACAAATAGCCTACGTGTTAACTACTCAGTGATTACAAACATCCTTCATTTCAAATTCTAAGTGATTACAGTTATCCTTCATGTTAACTACTCATTGATAACTATTAAATTATGTGTTAATTTCTCAGTGAATCCAAATGAATTACGTGCTAACTAGTTAACTACTCAGTGATTAAAGATATCCTACGTGTTAACTACTCAGTGCATCCAAGTAAACTATATGCAAACTAATAAGTGATTACAAATATCCTACGCGTTAACTGCTCAGTGATTACAAATATCCTACATGTAAGCTACTCAGTAAATACAGATATATTTCATCACAGTAATTAAAAATTAAAAACGTGTTTATTCTAACTGGTTACAAATATCATACGTGTTAACTTATCGGTGATTACAAATAGCCTACGTGTTAACTACTCAGTGATTACAAACATCCTTCATTTCAAATTCTAAGTGATTACAGTGATCCTTCATGTTAACTACTCATTGATAACTATTAAATTATGTGTTAATTTCTCAGTGAATACAAATGAATTACGTGCTAACTAGTTAACTACTCAGTGATTAAAGATATCCTACGTGTTAACTACTCAGTAATTACAAATATCCTACGTGTTAACTACTCAGTTATTATAAATATCCTACGTGTTAACTACTCAGTGATTACAAATATCCTACGTGTTAACTACTCAGTGATTACAAATATCCTACGTGTTAACTACTCAGTGATTACAAATAGCCTACGTGTTTACTACTCAGTGATTACAAATATCCTACATGTTAGCTACTCAGTAAATACAGATATATTTCATCACAGTAATTGAAAATTAAAAACGTGTTTATTCTAACTGGTTACAAATATCATACGTGTTAACTTATCGGTGATTACAAATAGCCTACGTGGTAACTACTCAGTGATTACAAATATCCTTCATTTCAAATTCTAAGTGATTACAGTGATCCTTCATGTCAACTACTCATTGATAACTGTTAAATTATGTGTTAATTTCTCAGTGAATACAAATGAATTACGTGTTAACTAGTTAACTACTCAGTGATTAAAGATATCCTACGTGTTAACTACTCAGTAATTACAAATATCCTACGTGTTAACTACTCAGTTATTATAGATATCCTACGTGTTAACTACTCAGTAATTACAAATATCCTACGTGTTAACTACTCAGTTATTATAAATATCCTACGTGTTAACTACTCAGTGATTACAAATATCCTACGTGTTACCTACTCAGTGATAACAAATATCATTTATGTCAAATTCTAAGTGATTACAGTTATCCTTCATGTTAACTACTCATTGATAACAAATAAATTACGTTTTAATTTTTTTAGTAAATACAAATTTACTACATGTTAACTACTCAGTGATTACAAATATACTGCGTGTTAACTTATCAGTGATTACAAATACATTTCATCCCAGTGATTACAAATAAATAGCATGTAAATTTCTTAGTGATTATAATTATCCTACATGTTAACTACTCATTGATTACAAGTATATGACGTGTTAACTTCTAAGTGATCAAATATACCATACGTGATGATAACTCTTTCATTATAAATTTTCTTTATGTTGAAACTTGTTAACGACTCAATAATTACAAATATCATAAGTGTTAACTACTAAACGCTGACAATCATTCTACGTGTTAACTTCTCAGTGATTACAAATATCATACGTGCTAACTAATCAGTAATTACAAATATTCATCGGGTTAAATACTCAGTGATAACAAATATCCTGCTTATTCAAATATCATATAAACTTTCTACTCATTGATTAGAAATATCATACGTACTAACTAATCAGTTATTACAAATATTCTACGTGTTACCTACCCAGTAATTACAAATATTCATCGGGTTAAATACTCAGTGATTACAAATAACTTACTTATTCAAGTATCATATAAGCTTTCTACTCAGTGATAAGAAATATCCTACGTATTGATTTGATAATGGTTCCTCTCAGAAATCACGATAATAACTTTTTCTGCTAATAATGGTAACGACATTCGATGTTTATAATACCTTTTTGTGCTGATAAAGGTAACGACATTCGATGTTTATAATACCTTTATGTGCTGATAATAACCTTTCTTTTTTGTGATGATAACACCATGATATGCTAATATTGATAACTTTACTTCATAATTTATGATGAATATATCTTTATGACTTGAACTCTGCTCCTTAAAGTTAAAAAATTTAAGCAAAAAGGGAACAGTTGTTTTGGGCAAATGGAGAATCTGCTCATGATGAGCAATTCAGCCTTTGATCACAACGTTTTTGCTTTTTTTTTCACCCAGAATAAAATGAAAGAAAGAGACGAAAAATGAAACTATTTATCTGCTGACGATAACTTTATTTCATGATAATAATGCCTTTGTGTGCTGATAGTGATAACCTCTTTGTATGTTTAAAAATAATAAGAATAAAGTAAGAGGGGAAAAATAGATATCATGGCGACAATTTATTTATCCCTCGCTACTTTTTGTCATCCACCGGTTGCCTACAACAGGCTCAAACGGAGAAAGAATGAACCCTTTACCAAATGCCAAATTTTCGACTGACCCAAATTGAAAGCGTTTGCAGGCGACATTTCGAAATGTGATGGATTTGAAAAGGGCAGAAAACATTGTGGGAAAAAGAGAAATTGCTCTTTAAGAGCAATTTCTACTTTTCCCAATAAGTTTTTCAGAGTCGTCTGCAACAAACTGGTGAAATGTCGTTATTGTTTGGTAATGGGTTAAGATAAGTGTGTCAGAATGTGGCATAGCCCTTTTTCGAAAATGTTCTCTTTGGAAATGAATGTTTTCTTGCAACCCAACACTTCGCCAATACCAATTTTGCCACACCTCCACTTAACGACACAATAAACCTCAATAAACCTTTCGTTAAAACGGCTTGAGCAATGTTTAGTTTCAACATTTTTTTTAGCAAATGCTTTGAACGAACAGAATAAAGAAATGTTATCACTTATGTATATCATTGATGGATATTCGATGTCATAAGATTATAAGATTATTTAAATATTGATGAATGACGGTACTGAGAGGCACAGCTCATGACAGAGGGTATTTTGTTTCCACGCCACTTAATTCAGACAGGATTTGGCACCGTTTTCACGCCTACTTTTCCCATGATAAGTTGCACCAAATCAGCGGAATGGCCGTTTCTAAGTTGTGAGAACTTGTGGCCAGACCATTTTGCCAAATTTGATGATATGTCTACTTTCCAGTGTTGTTTACTGTATGTTATATGTTCAATTGGGAATAAAATTAGTTTAAATAAACCAATGATCAGCTAGAACTATCTCATCTGATTTCGGTGGGTTTTTTTTCGTCGTATCACTAATTGTTCCTTTGTGTAGACATACCGCTTATACATGTACAGCCCCTTTGCTGATTTGTCAGTATTGTATTGTTTGGTACGGGATGCAGAAGACGCGTCATTTGTTTAAAGTTTTTATTTTTCCATAGACAGTACATAAGTTGTGGTTGAATATTGAATTTAGTTATGTTTATCTTTTCTCGGTTCAGTAATATATACATGTAATACGTTTCTTTCTGTCTCTCTGTGTGTTTCTCTCTCTCTCTCTCTCTCTCTCTCTCTCTCTCTCTCTCTCTCTCTCTCTCTCTCTCTCTCCTTCCTTCTTCTCTCTTGTTCCCCTCTCTCCTTCCTTCCTTCCTCTCTCTCTCTCTCTCTCTCTCTCTCTCTCTCTCTCTCTCTCTCTCTCTCTCTCTCTCTCTCTCTCTCTCTCTCTCTCTCTCTCTCTCTCTCTCTCTGTTCCACTTTGTTCCTCTCTGTCTCTTTCTGCCTCTTTGTCCCTTCTCTCTCTATCTCTCTCTCTCTCTCTCTCTCTCTCTCTCTCTCTCTCTCTCTTTCTCTCTCTTTCTCACTCTGTTTTCTTTCTTTCTTTCTTTCTTTCTTTTTTCTTTCTTTCTGTTTTTCTTTCTTTTTCTCTCGCATCCCGACATTATCAGTATACTGATTCTGTATCACCCTTAATGTACATGTATAAACTTGGGTTTAAATAAAGTTCTGTTCTGTTCTGCAAAACCGTCCGTTGAAGCATGATCAACCATTCTGGTAGAGATAGATCGAGATTATTGATCAATTCATTACTGGGCATTTCTGCAGTAAATTACAATCGGCATTCCTTTAAATAATCAATTAGAACATCCGCTATTTCATAGTTTATTTACCATATTTGGCGCAAAAGTTTAGGCAGAAGTTCCTGATTGCTGCAGAACCGTCCGTTGCAGCAAGACATGATCAACCATCTTGGTAGAGATATAACGAGATTATTAATCGATTTCTTACTGGACATTTCTGCAGTAAATTACAATCGACCTTCCACAAGTCGTCTGTGAAAACATCCCCAATTTTACGTTTTCATTACCAAATCCGGTGCATAAGCTGTGGCAGAAGATCCTGTTTGCTGCAGAACTGTCTGTTGCGGATTGATCAACAACCTTGGTTGGTTTAGAACGACATTATTGATTGATCCCTTACGGACATTTCTGCAGAAAATTACAACCTACCCTATGAGAACATCTTTTACTTTACAATTTCTTCACCAATTGTGGTGCTTAACCCTTGCCCAAACAACAAATTTTCAACTGTCCCAAATTGAAAGAGTTTGCAGACGACATTTCTAAATGTGATGAAATGGAAAAATATTCTTCAGAAAGAGCAGAAAACCTTGTGAGAAAAGGAAAAATTGCTCATCACGAACTTTTCCCATAATGTTTTCTAAAGTCGTCTGCAACAAAGAAGTCAAATGTCGTTATTGTTTTTGAAGGGGTAAATGCATAATATGTGGTGGACGGTCCAATTTACTTCAAAACTGGCCGTAAGAACCTTATCAAGCATCTAGCTAGACCTAGATACATGGTCGCGTTATGGTGGGCAATTCTGTAGTAAATCAACATCGACGTGTCATAAGTTGGATTTTAGATCCTCCCCTATTTACAACATTACAAACGTCGGCGACGCATAAGTTGTATCGCTTTATGGCGGACAACTCTGCAGTAAATTAACATCGACTTTCCATAAGTCTGCTGTGAGAACCTCCCCTAGTTTACAGTTTTATTAACATATTTGACGCATAAGTTGTGTCGCAATAGCTGTGCCGCAATAAGGAGGATAACTCTGCAGTAAATTAACATCGACTTTCCATAAGTCTGCTGTGAGAACCTCCCCTAGTTTACAGTTTTATTAACATATTTGACGCATAAGTTGTGTCGCAATAGCTGTGTCGCAATAAGGAGGATAACTCTGCAGTAAATTAACATCGACTTTTCATAAGTTAGCTCTGAGGCTTTTCTCGCTAGAAACAACGACACTGTTCGTGTTCGATAGCGTCTCGGTCACCCGCAGGGATTGACTACACCATCAGTGTCTTGTCCAAGGACACCCTACAGTGATGGAATGTCCCGATGAAGGGATCAAATCGCGGACACCCGTTCGCAAATCTCAAAGCATTTCGCCACCTCAGATCATAAGTTTAGTATAAACAGTAATTAGAATCATTTAATGAACTTTGTCAATTGCTTTGATAATTTGTGTGCGTGAAATAAATATCTCGGAAGATAAATCATAATTCATGCACAATTCTCTGCGGACAGTTTTCCTGTTTCATGCGCTTGTTTTGTGAACGTGTTATTCAAAAGAAAATGAAGAAAATTCGAAATTATCACCAGTTCGCTCTATCCTGCTCCAAAAGTTAAATCCACACACAAAGACGTCGATATTTTCCAACGTGGTGAGTACATTATATCCTGAGCGAATGTATAAAAATGAATCGCTTATCTCCACTCAAAATGATCTCTCTCTTTTTATGTCGTTTCGGCAGATTAATGTCGCCCAAAATCGATCCGTTGACCACCCTACCTGATCTACCCGTGTTTTAGTCTATACCGCCATGAAATTAACACGAACGTGAAATTAACACTCCCGTGTACTGTTACACAAACCCTTTCTATGAACGACGTTCGGGTGGCGAGTTCGATGTTGTGGATGGTTTAACGTTGGGGTTTAGCGCCATGTCAACAATTCTTCGGTTATATAACGGCTTTCCATTGTTTGTTTGTTTGTTTGTTTGCTTCCTTGCTTGGTTGCTCGCTCGCTTGCTTACTTGTTTGTTTAGGGTTAAACCCCGATTCAACAGTATTTCAGAACGGCCTTTCTGGATAAGCCAGTTCTAACCTAGGGGTCCGTATTACATTTCCAGGAGACACTCCCACGAAACCAGAGGTATGGGGTTCGGCCTGAACACGGGACAACTAGGTTCGAAGACCGCCACCTAACCCACTGGGCCATGCAGTACCCTTGTGACATGGAAGGAGGAATCCCTCCCTAACTTAACTATCAACAAGGCTTTCATAGAAATTCAGATGCACGCCTTTGTGATTCGAACCAATGCAAAAATGGGGTCATGTGCTTTTGAGTTCAGTTCTCTAACCACTAGACTTTTGGACCCCCTCCCCTTCACTCCAACAGACGGCCTAAGGAGCTAACCAGAAAATCCGAATTCCCAAAATGGCTTATTTAAGTTTGATGAGAGGCAAAAAGCTTCGATTACTATTGTTTTCTATTATCATAAGGACTTTAAAACATATATTTGAAGTTGCCTTAGAAAGGATCCACAGTGTTGTAGTGCTTAGGCTCGTGGCCCGTGATCGGGCAACCCCGGCTCGATTCCAGACAGAAGATTATCATTTCCCATAGAATTATTCTTTGCCAATACACTTTTTCCTAGCCTTAAAGTCCTACTGAATGAGAATCATGAGACATCGGCTTTATATGGGTGTTGTATTATCATATATCTACTTTACTGTTTATACCGATCGTATGTCACTATAATAAAATATTCATTCATTCATTCATATACCTAGAATAAGTAAACGCCGTACATTAATGGAGGGTTAAAAAAGCAAAAACAAACGATTTAGAAATCCGTTTGAAGCGCCAAAGTAAAAAAGCTACAGCGTTTGATCATGAAATGGATGATTTCCATTACATACGAGATACACAAAACAGAATCGCGTTCTTTAAAAATAAATCATCCCCAAAGAAAGGAGTAAAGTTCGGTTGTAAAGTGTAGGACCTGCTGGATTTGAGATTTATGGTTGAATTTCAAAATGCAAATTATGTTCTGTTCTCACTGCTTTTTTGTAAATAATCTTTTTAATTTTATGGTAAATTACCACATATGAACACTGGATACGTTGTAGAAAGAATCGGACCGGATCGGAAAGTACACAAAGAGAAGATTGATACATGTCGATACTGTTTTCTCATCGCTGAAATTCAAATAATTTATTTCGCCGAGCAAACTCAACCACATCCTCATAAAGATGATTTCAAAACGAGGAGACCACAAACGAAATTTAGAAATGATTGTGACAAATGGAGCTTTTATGAGCAAAACACTTTTTGTCACAATTAGTTCAACGTAGCTTGCGATGCAGTACATTTAACCGTTATACTGCTGGAACCGACTCCATGCTTATGCAAATAGGTTAGATCCAGGCCAGCCGCCAATCTACTTGGCGGCTGGCCTGTAATTTGACCTGTTTGGTACTCTGAGTAACTTTCCTCGTCAGAATTAAGCAGATATCTAAGGTTTTTGAAAAAAGACGACACAAAATTCTATTTTTAAAAAAGAACCCAGCATTCTTAGGGTTAAGGGTCAGTGCTTGACAAGTCCTAAGTGGTTTACAACGATTCTTGGAGATGCTTTTATTCAAAACGGGGAAAAGGGTCGAATCAAAATATCATCGCTCTAGCATCTGACAGGAGGTATGTGAAACCATGAAATGTTTTATACCAAACACCCAGGTCGCCCTTTGTTAGACCCTATCAAATCTGTATTATCAATTAAACCGCCGTATCACTTTTCCCACTCGCTCCTTTCACCGACGCGTTTATACGATAGCCGATAGACTGGGAACCGGTCCCTCATCTATCCAACGTTAACACTAGAAACAATCACGATTTCAAAGTTAAAACAGAATCAGGCGGTACGCTGCCGTAATTCGGTAATTGTAGGGGTTCCGAAAGGCTGCGATTATAGCATTCATCGAAAACCGACCCCCGCCAACCGACAAAACGTAAACAATGCTGTGTCATTATCTTCACAATTCGACATTAATTTCGAACGTAATGCGTAAAAACAAAGGTTAAATTGTATGTCTTTTGTAGTTTGATACTTATTCAAACTCCATGTTATTGAAAAACTACCCTTTACGACAGCTCCCCCCCCCCCCTGTTTCGTACAATTTCCTTTTTATTTCAAACTGGTGTACTGGCGTTATTGTATCTAGCACCGACCTCTATCGAATGAAGAGACAGATATAGTAAGATTCTATTAGACAGAATTATGGCTGGTACCAGAAGGAACGGAAGCAACACACTGCCCATAGAGATTACTGTTTGATGCAGAGTAAACAAAATGGCGGCCGACGAAATGAAGTTTTTGGGAAATGGTGGGAAATGTTTTGAAGAAAGTTTAACACGGAATAAGGTGATATTCGATAATGCAAGTTTGAATTGTCGCTTAACAAGTTTTCAGGGGAAAGAAGCAATGTTTGTTGTCGTTGCTTCTCTTTCTGTTGTTGTCGGTGGGTATTTTCAGCGTTATATTCGAACCAATCAAATCGCTGAAAGTTCGTAGGATGTACGTAACTCGGATGATCCAAGCAGTTGTATTGTGTTAAAATGAAACACCTACGTCTGGAGCATTCGGACTAGGTTGCCCGTTGTTTATCTTGTGGAACATAATCGAGCCAGTAGGCAGAGGGGAACCAGCGGCATGATGAGAGACAATCGTAACTGCTCGGGTATTTCCGTGACCTGCGAAATCCACCTCGTTAGTGTAGGGATACAAATCTTGTTTTATTTGTCTCGGCTTATTACACATTTCCTGGGAGAGTCCACGTTAGGTAGTTCCATGTATATGGAAGAAGTGTTGAACATCATTTAAAACCATTATTTTTGGTCGGTAACTCATACATAATAGTAAAATTATAAGTTGTGATATAGGTTTGTTTCCTAAATTAAGTTAGATGACTGTTTAGATAAAGTATTTGACATTTTCATTTGAAAACGAAAGCAGACTTGCAAGAGGAAATATGGCGGCTTTCATTTGATGTCAGAAGTGTTTTCATTGGATAAACCCGATGAGTTTAGATAGTACCGGGAAATGGGGCTTGGCTAGTTGTCTAGTTGTCTGGCGAATAGAGACCGTCATGGGTGACGTTTTATCAAATGGCGTAAGGAAACAATATGCTTAAGTCGAAACCAGTTTCTATGGATATTATATATTGAAATCTCACACATCGTTGGAAGCGCATCGGGGAGACGATCCCAATGATGTAATACTTTGCAATATTGCTTTTCTCAATATTGAAATAAGAGTGGCCATCTACAACAAACTGGTCAAATAGCCTTACTGTTCGGTAATGGGTTAATTAACAAAGGTGACCCTTCTGAGAATAAACTTCAATCTTCCATATTTTTTAATTCAATAATCATAATGAATGAAAGAATATGAACAGCCATTACAAAATTGATGCATTTCGATTAATCCATGGTAGAGTCAGCAAGAGGTTTATGATAGGAAAAATGAATACAATTTTTTTTTCGTTTTAGATAGGATTGTGTGTTGTTAGATATGAATGGATTTGATGAATAGATAAACAGTAATTATTAGACATACAGTTGTATTTTCTATCATTCGTATTATTTCCATGTCTGACATCAGGGCAATTTTATCATTTTTCGCATTGTAAGCCCAAGTGGTTGTATTGTGTAGCTTAAGAGACTACTGAGGAAATGTGTTCTAGAAGGTTTGGAAAGTAAAACGACAATATGGTTTAACCCTTTACCAAACACCAAATTTTCGACTGTCCCAAATTGAAAGAGTTTGCAGACAACATTTCAAAAAGTAATGGAATTGGAAAGTAATCTTCGGATAGAGTAGAAAACATTGTGGGAAAAGGAGAAATTGCTCGTTATGAGCAATTTCTCCCTCTCCCACAGTTTTTTCCAGGGTCGTCTTAAAAGAGTGATGAAATATCGTTATTGATTGGTAATGGGTTAAGCGTTGGATATCTAAAGGAAATTTACTGTGATAGGTTGCTATAAAGTGATCGCGAGAAATTGGCCATTCAAATGTATGAATGGTGTTTTAATGTGCATCGGCCGCTAAGGTCATTAAGCGCGCATTATGATGACGTGGATAAACGTTTATTGAATTATCAACAGGCTTAAATGTATTTGGTTTGAGAAAAATATATAGGAATTTGCAATGCAAAACCATGTTTTCGAGACACGGAGTTATAACATTATCCATATTGTAAAAGCAACTCTTATTTGTATTATCATGTCTTTCTTATTTTCATTTCAGTTATTGTTTTAGTAAACATTTAACATTTTACGTCGTTTGTGAACCAAGTTCTTACAGCTTACACCAATTCTGCTTCCTGAATGCATTACCAGTGCTCGTACCAAGTATAGTCTGGATTATCTGCCCCTTAACATACCATGGGTCAGGCAGCCACCATCAATGGCGGCAACTAATGGCTAAAGACGATGATTAAACAAATAGTGAATTGAGTCATTTCTGGGGGTAAAGTTAAATGGGTTGAACAATACATCGACTATTGTATTTAATCAAGAAAAACACCACCCATTTCATTTACTTTTTACGTAGAAGGCGTCGATTATTGATGCAGTAGTGAATGTAGTAGCACGGACATGACTATAATTCGGATACGTTCTACCTATCACTATGTTCAAAATGGGAACCAGTGCTTGCTCCAAATGTGGATGAAAAGCAAGCTGGATCCCGCTACTCCCGGGAACCAAACCAGCCACCATTGTGTCCCGAGGCCGATGTTCTGCCCCTCAATAGAAATTTTATCATTTTCATCAACTCTTAGACTTTTATCATCATCACATCATCAGCAGCAGCACAACAACAGCATGTTGATTAATTTTACATTTCAATAGGCCTTTTTGTTGTTACTACACAGAACACAAAAATTCACGCATTTCTACCCTTTCGCTCACAGGTGTTATCATAATGTACCAGAGTTATGTTCAGGAACACTCATAAACGGAATACTTGGATACTCCAATCGAACAAGAGGTGACCTACCGCTGTTAAAAATTGACGGGATGGCGAGGCAAACATGATAGGCTAATGGGTAAACATCTTCAGAATTAAATCATCAAGTACTCAAACTCTCGTAATATTGCGTAAAATAACATTAACCCTAAGAGTGCTGGGTAATTTTCTGAAAATAGATTTTTGTATCGTATGCTTTCATAAACCTTAAATATCTGCTGAATTTTGTCGAAGAAAGATAATCAGAGTAGCAACCAGGTTAGATCACAGACCAGCCGCCAATTTAATTGGCGGCTGGCCTTGATCTAATCTGTTTGCATAAGCATGAAGTCGGTTCCAGCATTATAAGGGCTAATCCTTTCTGCGCGTGTGTGTCTGTTTGTTTACATGTGTGCTGGGCTATGCGGGGGGTGGGGGGGTGCGTGTGCGTGTGTGTGGGGGGGGGGTGCGTGTGTGTTTGTGCGCAGGGGTGCTTGTGTGCCAGTATTCCAGTCTATGTGAGGGGACATCGTGCCTGTGCCTGTGTCAGCATACGTATGCACGTACGTGCTATTGGCGTTTCTCTTTGCAAGTCTGTATGCGTGTCTGTTTATGGAATTGCACTACAATGAACGTGTGTGCCAGCCGGCTTTATGTCTCTGCGTGTGTGACATATATATACGTAAATGCTTGAGAGTAAACGTGTATGCCAGCCTGCTTTTTCTCTATCTCTATTTTTCTGCTTGTGTACCAGAGTGTGCGTATGTTTATGTGACAGTAATAGGGTTTATGTATTAATACTACTTCTACAGTCTCGCTGTGGAAGTCGGCTTCTATTGGTGATTCGGTAGAGTGGCTTTCTCTCGTAGTTAAACAACGTACACCACGGTTAGTATCTGGATGGGTGACCTGCGATGGCTTTACTCCGAGAGGGACCAGATACACGTTGCAAAATTGATGACAGCGGTGGAATTTGGTTTGATATCACCATCATTCCCGTACTCTTAGTAGTTCGTCACATGTTCTAGATCCTTGTTTCAGCTATGAGGCATTGTTATCAGTGGCAGTATAACCTACTTGAAGTGTAAAAAGTCGGTAACTGTCCATGTATGTCTTTGTGACATGTGTGACTTCGGAGAAATGTCACAGTAATAGGGTTTATGAATAAATACTACTTCTA
Organism: Cerastoderma edule; assembly: GCA_947846245.1. Taxonomy (NCBI): domain Eukaryota; kingdom Metazoa; phylum Mollusca; class Bivalvia; order Cardiida; family Cardiidae; genus Cerastoderma; species Cerastoderma edule. The sequence goes on from OX401404.1 coordinate 56,425,343, forward strand.
CAGTCTCGCTGTAGAAGCCGGCTGCTATGGGTGGTGATTCGGTAGAGTGGTTGGCTTTCTCTCGTAGTTAAGCAACGTACTAAGCGGTTAGTTCCTAGATGGGTGAGCCACGATGGCTTTACTCCGAGAGGGACCCGATACACGTTACAGTTAAATGATCGCAAGGGAATAAACGTGTGTGCCAGCATGCGATTTTCTTTGTTTCTGCTTGTGTGTATGTCTGTATGTATGATCAGGCTCTAAATATAGGTTAGAGGCTAGATAGTGAAATTTAAACGATATAGAAACCCCAAGGAAGGAGCGATAGCGACTGACGGGGTTTCTATGTCGTTTAAATTTCACTATATAGCCTCTAAATAATTTAGTGTTTAACCTACATTTCCATAGAGCGCTCTATTTGACGCTGGCAAACCACGCCTCTACGGGTATGATCGCTACCGTAGGCTAGGCTTACACGTGTCATTGATTTGGAGGTGGAGCCTAAAACTACCTATTTATGCGCATGCATGATACCAGAGTAATAGTCTCATAGAGCCCAGATAGAACACTCGAATAGTAGTTCATGGAAAATAAACCAACACAAAATTCCAAATTGAGGCATTTTCATTGGATGAAAATGTAGGTTAAACACTAAATTCTTCAATACGAACTAATTTTGATTCCAATGGCTATTCTCCAGTGCCTTTCATACAATACTTGCCCTCAGAAAAACTTCAAAACTGGGTAATATGAGTCATAAAACATGATTGAATATGTTGAAACATAGCGAAAATTGACAGGATCATAACAATATAACACCTGCACTATTTATTACCTTTTTTTCGAAGTGCTCTTTTCACAAATTTGGTGTCCACCATTTTTACTCCACTGTTTACATGCGCATAACATCTAAAATAACAAGGAAAGCTCGGGTAAACGAGTAGCGATCACTTGGTTAGAAGAATCCCGTGAAACACATAAAATACTGTCGTTTATCCAATATTAACGTAAAAATTCAAAATGGAGAAATTCTTGGGTTTTACTTGTTCCCAACTTTTCTCAACTTACCTTCTTTTATCGCTAATTGTAAACAAACGTTAGAGTATTTACTCTTAAAAAAGCATTATGTGAACGTGTAATAGTCTAAATTCATCTGTAAAAGGAAAATTAAAGTACTTTTAAGTTAATTTTCAATTTTTCTTGAACTTTCACAATTTAAGTGTAAATAAGCGCAAGTATGACTTTTACCCATTATCAAACAATAACGATATCTGACCAATTTGTCGCAGACGACTTTTGAAAACATCGTGTGAAAAGAATAAATTGCTCTTAACGAGCAATTTCTCCTTTTCCCACAATCTCTTCAATTTCGTCACATTTGGAATGTCGTCTGTAAACTCTTTCAATATAGGACAGTAGAAAATTTGGCGTTTGGTAAAGGGTTAACAGGACTGGTTGATCAGGGCAACTGCTTGGCAACAAACCCTCTTACCACGTCAAAATCGTGAGGTAGTAAATAAATCAAGGGTTAGCCCATTTGTAGGCGACTCCGACGGATTTCATACAAATGTATCAGGTAACAGAGGTAGCCACAGAGCCCTGAGTGTTGAGAGTCGTACTATATCGTATTTCACCACTCATTTCAACAAGTCGAGGGCTGGGTCTCTCGGTCCCTCTCGGTCTCTCGGTCTCTCTCGGTCTCTCTCGGTCTCTCGGTCTCTCTCGGTCTCTCGGTCTCTCGGTCTCTCGGTCTCTCGGTCTCTCGCTCTATCTCTCGCTCTCTCTCTCTCTCTCTCTCTCTCTCTCTCTCTCTCTCTCTCTCTCTCTCTCTCTCTCGGTCTCTCGGTCTCTCGGTCTCTCGGTCTCTCGGTCTCTCTCGGTCTCTCGGTCTCTCGGTCTCTCTCGGTCTCTAGGTCTCTCTCTCGGTCTCTCTCGGTCTCTCTCGGTCTCTCGGTCTCTCTCTCTCCCTCTCTCTCTCTCTCTTTCTCCCTCTCCCTCTCTCCCTTTCTCTCTCTCTCTCTCTCCCTCTCTCACTCCCTCTCTCTCTCCCTCTCTCTCTCTCTCTCTCTTTTCTCTCTCTCTTTTCTCTCTCTCTCTCTCTCTCAGTCCGTCCGTCCGTCCGTCCGTCTGTCTGTCTGTCTGTCTGTCTGTCTGTCTGTCCGTCCGTCTGTCCGCTGTCTGTTCGCCCGTCCGTCTCTATTCCCCTAAGACTCTGTCTCTCTGTATCAGACTCTCCATCTCACTCCGTCTCTCTATCTGTTTGTCTGTCGCTGACTTCCACATTGAAATTGCGTTTTCTCTGTTCTTTGTTTATCTTAACGTTTGATAATTTCATTCTTAACCAAGAAATCTGAAATATGTATTTTTTATGCAAAACATGATATTTATATAAATATTTACATACCTTTTCCAGTTCCCTTCTTCTAAAAGAAGTATTCATATACATTCCGTTTCAATCATATACGAAACAATGCCGATTAATTGAATAAAAAACGTTAGATTTCTAATAAATTCACATTTAACCATTTATGAAAACTAAAACACATTGGTTATCAACATCATATCGAATATTTCCATGAAATAAGCATTTCTCTTATCCATACTTAAACGCTACATTAATTCGTAGGCTTGTATGCTGACGTCTGTCGGTTGAGTTCACTTTACGGATCTGAAAAATACACGAACCCAATATCCCATTGCACGTAGTAGCGCTGGTTCCGCAAAGCACTGTCGAATGTTTCGCCTGTTACACAGCTCTATATTTATTTTTTGGATCAGTGGTGTTGCGGATCAGGATCCGGTTGCACGGACAATTAACTTACTAACCCATTACCAAACAATAACGACATTACTCTGGAAAATATTGTTGGAAAATTGAAAAAATTGAAAATTGCTCTTATTTTAGATGTTTCTATATATTTTTTTCAAATACAGTTACCATGGAAACTGTCATCTTACAGAAAAACTAACTCGTCAACATATTTTTTTTTTCATTTTGTATTTCAAGGTCAAGTTTCACCTCACATACTGAGAAAGGAGAAAGGCATTTTTAAATATCTTCATTTTTTGTATTATACATATCAATTTTCATTGATTTTGTCGAATACAAAAATTTGAAAAAAAATATTCAGATTGTTATTATTTAAGATAACATTAAATTATAAAGTATTAAATGTATGAGTTCATATTTTTTTATATTAATAAACCTTCCAGAAATCATTGTATTACCTTTGAAGATGGTATGGCCAATTTGCCATTTTTGCCCTAATCGGTTACCATGGAAATTGTCATTTTACAAAAAAATAACACGTCGACCTGCATTTTTCTTTCATTTTTGATTTCACAATAAAGATTTAAATAACATATCAGAAAATTCTATGAAAGGATTATTTTGTTTTATTATATTCCTATCAGTGAAATACAGGAATTATTCAATTTATTAATTTTCATTTTTGTCACAGTGAATATCGTCACTAGTGATAATATCAAAAAGTCAGATCATCACTAGTAATGATATCAGTTTTGACGGAACTACTTTCTTAACCATTCCTTTGCATTAAAGTCATGGCTTCACTTTTGCACACGGCACTAAAATGTATGTACACTTACAGGACTTATAGCCAAATTTAGGATGTCTTCTAAACAATTTAATATCGTTACCGGTAGACATAGAAACATTGATCAACCCAATAGGAAATGTACACTTTGTGATTTTAAATGATTTGGAAGACGAATACCATTTTATACTTATTTGTCCCGACTATAGAGTGTTGAGAGAAACATTTATACCAACCTTCTTTTTCACGAGACCAAGTATGTTTAAATTAATACAACTCCTTAATTCAACAAACAAAAGAGTACAGCATAACATTTCAGCATATTGCATCAAGGCATTGAATGAAACGAAAAATAAACTAAACCTTCAAAATTAATCTGTTACCAAATAAAATGTAAATCCTTTCAGTTTTTCTTTATATTCCCCCATACATGCATTGTTTTTTTACCTGCTTCTGCAGTATAGATATTGATTGACACACGCACATGTACATTTATTGTTTAATTGTATGTACATATGTTAATAAATGAAATTGTTTATATATACATTGCAATGGACGTTGAGCATTGCCATGCTCAAGTCCAATTTCGAAATAAAATTTATGTTATGTTATGTTATGTTATATATTCTCAAATGTATCCATACGCATGAATGGCGTCATCAATCGGAACTACTCGGGTATTTCCGTGAGCTGTGAAATACATCTCGGATATAAGTGTAGGGTTACAATATTTCGGGTAAACCGGCCCCGGCGATTAACACCTTTTCTAAGCGTGCAAGTAAGGTAGTTCAATGTGTAAGGAAGTGTTGGACATCCTTTTAAATCACTTTTTTATCGGAAGCTTATCCAAAATGGCAAAATTATGGGTTTTGACGTATAAAGTTGTTTCCTCAATCAAATTAAACGACTTTTTAGATTTCATATTTAAGATCTATTTTAAGAAAACGAAACCCAAGTGACGTCATATCTTGGGAAACAATATGGCCTCATCCGTATTATTTCGGTGTTTATATTGGATAAACCCGATGTGATCAGATTGTGGCGTCATAGGGCGCGTAAATAACGCCATGGGCGTTGTTCCTCACATTTCAAATTCAATTTTGCGTTTATGGAGATATTTTGGCAAATAGACTTTGTGTAGTTGAATGAAATAGTAGCATAATCAACTCCATTCGACTGATATAAAAAATATGTCACTTGAATGGGTTGTTATAATGTAGAAAAAACTCGTTTTTCGAACTCGTTTTTTCAACCTGATAACATCCCATTCGCGTGACATATTTTTAATTACAATCGAAAGGATTTGATTATCCTCTACACTGCCTACATAAAACTCTAGAAACTGTCCTTAAAGGAGCAATTCGATTGTTTTCCCGCTCCGAGTTTGATTTACGGATCACTTACGGAGCGGATCAGAATCCTGTTGCACGAGCAATTCGCATGTTTACGTTTAGACTTTATGTATAGTAATTACCAATGGCCGGTTTATTGGGTTTTTGTGTTTATTAGGTATTTGCGATTATTAGGTATTTGTGTTTATTAGGTATTTGTGTTTATTAGGTATTTGTGTTTATTAGGTATTTGTGTTTATCAGATCTTTGTGCTATTTAGGTATTTGTAACTACTGACGGTGTAAACCAAATATTCCGTTATATGAAGGAGTACTGGTTCCCAAATATACATTGCCAAATGATTCGCTTTTTTTACCCCCGGACCAGATTTCAGTTAACGGATCACTAACGGCGCAGTCCAAATATCCTATTGCACGAAGTAGAGGCGGTTCTTGTTCTTATACACTGCAGAACAGAACGACTTGTCTGTTTCTCTGCTTAGATTACCGACAGTGCCTTATCTACCAGACCAGCAGATAACGTTGACAGGCACAAATGTCACTTGTAACTAATCGGGCATTTCCGTGACCTGAAAATAGCATCTGGGTACCGTTTTACAAAACCGTTTACGCTTAAGATTTGCGGAAGTCTAAAACAACAATTCCTCTTATTTCAATATTGGGCGAAGCAATATATTGCAAAGTAACCCATCATTGGAATCGTCTCTCCGATACGCTTCCAATGACGTGTCACATTGCAATATTGTAATTTCATTGAAGAAACTATCCATGAATATCAGTTACGACTAACGCAAATATTTTCCCTAAGTTATTTGGTAAAACGGTACCCTGGTACATAAGAGTATGGTCACAAATTTTGTGTTGTGTGTCATCTCCTCTGAGTGGTCACAATGTATGTGGAAGTGTTGAACATCACTTTAAAATTAAAACCATGCTTTATTTGGTAGGCGACTCGGACGTGATGGTGAACTCGTAACTTTTGACGTAGCATTATGTCCTTACTCAAATTAATTGACTATTTAGATATTGCATTTGACAGTTTCATTTGAAAACGAACGCATTCCTTCTAGAAGGATATGCAGGCTTCCTTATTATGTAAGCGGCGTTTTCATTTGATAAACCCGGGGTCCGTTTCATCAAATGTCTTAACCCTTTCCCAAACAATGACGACATTTGACCACTTTGTTGCAGACGACTTTAGAAAAAAATTGTGGGAAAAGGAGAAATTGCTCGTGACGAGCAATTTTTCCTTTTCCCATAATGTTGTCTGCCCTATCAGAAGATTTTTTTTCCAATTTCATCACATTTTGAAATGTCGTCTGCAAAGCTCTTCCAATTTGGGACAGTCGAAAATTTGTTGTTTGGGAAAGGGTAAAGTGCACTTAGCTTAGAGCGATTAAAATCACACTTACGGCGATAGTACAGTTTTGCACAAATATATCACCATCAGATGACAAGAAGACTCTTACGGGTTTTTTTCCCCCAAAAATAATAAGACAATCTGCTCGTTTTCCAATCTAATATATAAAATATACTTGTTTAGATGTAACTAAGCAAAATAATAAATAAACCACCGTGAAAAAAAGAGAAATTGCTCGTAAAGCAAACCTTTCCTATAACCACAGGAATAGTAGACTACCCTTATAATCTTATACTTATTGCCTGCAGTTGCGCTCAACATACGTCTGGTCATGAAATCTCCATACGAGTAATGGACAAAAAAATAAGAGAAACAATAACGTACCGTTTGAAAATGTTCCTAGTTTGAAAACAAAAATATGATGACGCCCTTGTTGCAAGCAATGTCTTCTTTTCTAAATCCTATTTCCCTCGCCCTTTTATTCCCGTGTTCCCAGCGGAAGGAAAAGCGTTAATTAGATTGAATTAAGCCGTCTGCATCCGAACTTGACCAATTATTTGGCAGGAGAAATGCAGAGTCTGATAAGCCCCAAGATTCTGAATGATAAGACCACACCTTGAGTATCGAGCTGAGATAAAAAAAAATGTTTTTACCAAATCTCTGCAACTTTGCAATAAAGATAGATTTTCATTCGCACGGAATCGGAAAGAGATTTTTGTTTTTCCTTTTTTTTTCCTTTTTCGATTTTTTGTAACGGCGATTTTCTTTCGCACGGATCGAAGCTTGCGTATAAAGAACAATTATCTGACTGAGATATTTGAGAAGCCGTACCAGATGCCAGGCACGTGGTTAATGCCCCGAAAAAATTAAGAACACTTTCCTATTTTTGTGGTTGAATCTTCACTAGCAGCCCCAATCAAATTGTTTGAAAACCCTTGAATGCAGTCAAAACAACTGTTATTTCTTAAAACACACAATCAGATGCCAGGCACGTGGTTAATGCCCCCAAAAATGAAGAACACTTTCCTAATTTTTGTGGTTGAATATTCACTAACAGCCCCACTCAAATTGTTTAAAAACGCTTGGATGCAGTCAAAACGACCATTTGTTCTCATAACACACAATCAGTTTTGTTTTAACCCATTACCAAACAATAACAATATTTGACCACGATGTTGCAGACGGCTCCGGAAAGCATTGTGGGCAAAGGAAAAATTTCTCTTGGCGAGCAGTTTCCCCTTTTCCTCCAATGTTTTCTTCTCTTTCAGAGGTTACTTTCCAATTTCATAACATTTTAAATATCGTCTGAAAACTCTTTCAATCTGGGACCGTCGAAAATATAACGTTTGATAAAACGACCTCACTTAAACCTTGAGTGAAATGAAATTTAGTCTAAGGCCCTCCTAATACCGAACGCAAGTCATTCAGAAAGGTTCTACTGGAATTTCATTATTTTATTAAATGTATCGCTTATTTCAGATGTATGTCTTGTTGCTCAACATCGAAAAAATATATCTATCTATAATAACTGCAATCCGTATATAACCCTTTAGCAAGCAATAACAACAGTTCACACGTTTGTTGCAGACGACTCTGGAAAACATTGTGGGATAAAAAGAGAAATTGCTTTTAACGAGCAATTTCCCCTTTTCCCACAATGTTTTCTGTCCTATAAGAAGAATGTGACTCAATTTCATCACATTTTGAAATGTCGTCTGCAAACTCTTTCAATTTGGGACAGTCGAAAATTTGGCATTTGGTAAAAGGTTAAACTATGAGATGTCTTATACACAACCATTTTGCGTCCTTTTACTATGGTTGCTTAAAACAAGATTCACTGTAATACCACTCAATAGTCAGGCATTTTATTTGTTTATACGATCAAAGACCAAGCACACTTGTTGAGACGGCCTTATTCATCATTCTTAACTGCACAACGCCTCTCAATCTGAACTCATCGGGTTATTCAATGGCAACACTTTATGCGGCGGAAGCCATCGTTGCTCTTGCAAGACTTCCTTCGTTGTACTTTCGTTCTAAAATGAAACTGTCAAATGCAATATCTAAATAGTTGATTAATTTGATTATGGAAAAAAAACATATATCACAACTTATACTTTCACTATTAAGTATAATTTACCGACCAAAGATAATGGTTTATAATAATGTTCAATTCTCCCAAATTCATGCTGGAGATATAACAGTTCCTTCCCTTCCGAACGATGATTCAATAAACTGAAAAAAAAAAATCGGAATTGCAGCACCATGACATGCTTTCGTTCCTTGAGATATGACAGTTCCTTCCCTTCCGAACGATGATTTGTAAAACTGGAGAGAAAAATCCCAACAACAACAACATAATTTCGGGATTCCAGCACCATGACATGCTTTTCGTTCCAGGAGATATGACAGTACCTTCCCTTCCGAACAATGATTCGTAAAACTGGGGGAAAACAACAACAACAGCAACAACAACAACAACATATTTTCGGAATTCCAGCACCATGATATGCTTTTGATCCAGTAGTTATGACAGTCCCTTCCCTTTCAAACGATGATTCCTAAAACTGGAGAGAATCAAACAACAACATAATTTTGGAATTCCAGCACCATGATATGCTTTCGTTCTTGGAGATATGACTGTTCCTTCCCTTCCGAACGATGATTCGTAAGATTGGAGAGAGAAAAACAACAACGACTACAATATAATTTCGGAATTAAAGCACCATGACATGGTTTCGTTCCAGGAGATGTGACAGTTCCTTCCATTCCGAACGATTATTCGTAAAACTGGAGAGAAAAACAACAGCAACATATTTTCGGAATTGCAGCACCCTGATATGCTTTCGTTCCTGGAGATATGACAGTCCCTTCCTTTCCGAACAATGATTTGTAAAACTGGAGAGAAAAAACAACAACTACAACAACACCAACAGCATAATTCCGATGCGTCACCGAGAAGGAAGATAGGGATCTATGGTGCTTGTTTCCTCAGTTTCAGGACTGTAGAACCAATATCTGAGACCAATTTTTCAGCGCACGTCGCCTTTCTAATAACGCAGGACGTTGATAGGTTTGGCCAGTGGCGATCGCGTAATTTAGTCGACATCTCCACTTCAATCAAAATGCTAAAACGTTTTGCCAGTGGCCAATTAGACGAAAATAAATGATTACATTTCCTCCGTGGAATCCAACAATAACACCAAACCAACATTTTGGTTTCCCCCAATGCATTCTTTAAAACACGAGCGAACCATCAATCTATTTCCTTCGTGAGTTTCTTCTCTATTTGTGTATGGGTAACACGAAGGTGTTATGTATCCAGGAAGCAGAATCGAGAGTGATCAATCTAAGTTGTAAGAACTAGTTTCACAATCGATGTAAAATAAATAAGTTTAAATTACAGGAGGGTATTCGCGTTGTAGAAAATTTGAATTGGATTTTTTTTTGTAATTTGTACTTAGTTCTTTCCATGGATGTATCCAATAGGCCTTGTTGTTAAATCATGAGACAATTTGCAAGTCGAAATAGAATATCGTTGGAACAATACTTTTGTGTATTGCGGTATGATATTAAAGGCACATCAAAGGAGAGGAGTACAAACAAATTACTGAAAAAATATATGGAGTTCTTTTCTTATGTTCATAAAAGTCATGAGAATTAGTTTAAGAATGCATTGAGACCTTATTAATGAGACTCATTTAAAATAAGTTATTTTGTGCTTGAAATATAGTTGTCTCCAATTCAATAATGTTTATCAACAGCCCGTTTGTTTACATATTCAAAATAACGAATTTTGATTGGTTGGTTCAAAAATGTGTGTATCAACTGTCAAGGTCAGAGTTGAAGGATCGGAAATCTAAATTATCAAACTTGCTAATCTGGGTAATTTCTGGTTAACTTTCACATTTAAGTTGTGCTGATGGTGTTTTCTGGTGATAACTATTTAAATCTGTCCAAAAATTTACCAAATAATGTAGTTTGATATAGCATTAATCTCCTTTAATGGGCCTTCAAATGAAAAATAGCTACTGAACACAAACATGTGTAACGTTCGTTGAACTATTATGCAAATTAGAAACCTAATGCATTGTGCATTGTTTAACGCTCCTTCTATCGGAGTTGCCTTCCTCACGTGTTTCCCAAGGGCCAAGACTCGGGACGAGTCTTCTCGGAAGTGGGAGTTATGTAACGTTTGTTGAATGTTTATGCAAATTAGGAACCCAATGCATTGTTTGAGAGAACATGCAGGTATATATATAGACAACACAACCGCTCAGTGTACGACAGTGTTTTTCACTGATCGGATGTGTTTGCGTCTTTGAGAGGTTCATTAGCTCGGTTCGTTATACTTGATTAAGAATGGGTTAATATATATATCTACGTATGTACAGACGGTATGCGATGGATTTCATAACCGTTCCAATGCTTTTGGATTTTTAATTGAATATTTGGGAATAGTTTAAATTAGAATATATTTCTTTGTCTTCCGGATATATAGGAGACGATCTTAATAAGCTTAGCTTTCGATCGAATCCTTTTCATCTGTTTATTTATAAATGTAAATCTATGTACAAATATATATGAAATGATGAATGAAATATGTTTTGACCAATGCTCTTGGATCTTTATACATGTGTATTTCTTTGAATACATGTTCTAAATACTTAGATACGAACCTGATTTGACTTCTAATGACAATTCTCCAGAACGCCTCATGCAACAATACAGCTGCTAATCAGTTCTAAAAAAATAAAATTTAAATATCCATCTTTCCTCTCGTCTGCCTAAATATTTTATTTGAATCATGCTAGATAAACAAGATAAACTGTATACGATGTATACATAAATCGTATACGATGTATACATAAACTGTATACGATGTATACATAAACTGTATACGATGTATACATAAACTGTATACGATGTATACATAAACTGTATACGATATATACATAAACTGTATAAGATGTATACATAAACTGTATACGATGTATACATACAGTCGACTCCCGATTATTCCAACACGCGTTTTTCGAAAGCAATGCCTTATTCCATTACCAAACAATAACGACATTTTACCACTTTATTGCAGACGAGATTACTTTTCAATTACATCACATTTTGAAATGTCGTCTGCAAACTCTGTCAATTTGGGACAGTCGAAGATTTGGTATCCAGGGTCGTCTGCAACAAAGTGGTCAAATGTCGTTATTGTCATACTCTTTCAATTTGGGACAGTAAATGATTTGGCGTTTGGTAAAGGGCTAAATTACTTGAGGAATATATTTGCGTAAGTCAAAACAGATATCGATGGATATCATCTAAAACAAATGTACAATAATGCAATGTGACACGTCATTGGAAGCGTCTCGGAGACACGACTCCAATGACGTGTTACTTTGCAAGATTTCTTTTCTCAATATTGAAATACGAGAGAGTGTTGTTTAGACGTTACGCGACCTTAGCATTTGATGAGCAAAATAAAAAAATAAACAAGTTAAGCAAAACCTTAGCTTGGGTTACACATGAATAAATTACTGATTTGATGCATCAAAGTGTAGTATCTTAAAGCAAGGCGTTAGCAGGTGCATGTTAGCAGGAGTAAAAATTAAAAGCTGAAATAAAATGTTAAAACAATACAGTTTTGTATTGTTGTTTCATATACAAATAAAAGTAGCTTTTGAAAGCATGATTAATTCAGAAGGCGTCGGTTTATCTACAGTTTGTATTAGATAGATCTCTAAAGCGATGCCACGCTTTTGGATTGAAATACTTGTTAAATCACTGTATACACACTACAAGGAGTTAAAACGACATTTTACTTCCAATGTCTTTTCTTTCGGTGAGTTTAATAGTGCAATGCTGAAGAAATCAATTTTAAACTGTTATATGTCCTCACATCTGTGAACAAGTACCTTTAATGAGGTTGTTTTACATCGTTGGGCGGTAAGCTGAGGTTGCTCGTTAACCAATATAGTGCTGGAACCGACTTCATGCTTATGCAAACAGGTTAGATCTAGGCCATCCGCCAAATAAATTGGCGTGTGACTTGTGATCTAACCTGTTTTCTACCATCAGTATCTTTCCTCATCAAAATTAAGCAGATATTTAAGGTTTTGGAAAGCAGACGACACAAAACTATATTTCAGTATAGCCAATACTATTTTCTATTATTTGTCTCTTCCTTTCATAATTCTAAACAACTAATGCACCCCTGCCATTCTTTCTGTCTTTGTCTCTGTCTCTTATGAACTTTCCCACTCCTCACTTTATTTCAATCATTTGAATTCATGCTTTGTACTCCCTTATTGTATAATCTGTATACTAGGGAAGACTAAACGATGTGTTCTGTTCTGTTCTGTTCAGTAAATTACCCAGCATTCTAAGGGTTAAAGATGTTCTGGCGTGGCTAACCTTTCTAATGGCCTCATCAAGTCCATGTACTACAGTGATAAGCACAGGTCCGGGTGATCCAGACGTAGATAATCCATTCGAATGCAATTACAACGTGGATCATCCGAATTTTGATGAACTGACATCAGAGTTTAATTACATTCGGGGGTTATGGTACCATAAAAAGTAGTTCTTGAACATTTCAAATGCTGTATTGTATGCTAAGCATTCGGCCAATAAATCAATAAACTACTCGCACTAGTATATGAGAATGTCTCTTTGACTAATTTTTATATATTTGTTGGTGTTAGTCATGATTTTCAACGTTTATTTTGTTGATTTTTCCGGACTACTTGCTTAAGAGGGAATCTCGGTACAAGAGGTTGACGCTCTACCTCATTTTGGAATTACGAAAGTATGGAGGGAAAGGCACCATGTGAAGATATAGTAAATAGTATTTCTATTCCAGTTAACAGTTTTCCCGGATCCACACACTTTCGTCCGATGCTTGTTGTGCGTACAATGAAACATAGGCATAAGAACCTTCTTTGCCTTAAACAGATTTTATTGACCAAAATATACATAGCAATAATATGGATATACAGTTAAAATCATAAAAAAAAATTGGGTTGAGTTACAAGTTCTAAAACTTGCAACAAGTTGCAGCTCTCCCTTTCTGGTATATAAGTTGCAACATTGGTCATGGCAACGTTACATAATGTTATTAACAAACCACACGTATTCGCGAGTACTGGTTTAATATCAAGAAAGCAGTCGTTGAGCATGGTGTTGAACAAGCTTTAAGCTTCCTTCACAATCGATGTAAAACAATAAGGTAAATAAATGAATAAGAATTCACGTAACAAATCATAAACTTACAACAATGGTGAGAAAACATAAGATATCTTAAAGAAGTAGAGAAGATAAGAACAAAAGAAAGAAGAAATAAGCATTTCTGGAAAATGCATGTTATACATCGGAAGAATGGAATCAATTGGTGAAAATGGGGGATAAAAAACTCGCGACCAAGAAAACAAACGTATCTTCTTGGACAAGGAATTGCATTTGTCGTTTTTTTCTCGTATAGCTGTTAACACCTATAGTGCTTGAACCGACTTTATGCTTATGCAAACAAGTTATATCCAGCTGCAAAATAAATTGGTGGCTGGCCTGTGATCTAACATGTTTGCTACTCTGGGTATCTTTCCTTATTAAAGTTAAACAGATATCTTAGGTTTTGAAAAGCAGACAACACAAAAATCTTTTTTAAGAAGAATACCCAGCATTCAAAGGGTTAAAATCAGATCTTATCCAGAAAGTAAAACGGCAACAGGGGGTATTTTACTACGAATGAAATCAAGGGTGCTCAAAAGCCTCCAAGTAAATCTTTCATAGTTTCTTGTAACTGGGTGGTCGAAAAAGTATTCCGCCCCACTACAAGTATTAGCTTCAGAGTACACTCTTATGGTAGAATACCAAGAATCCGCCATTTTTAAATTGATTATTTCGTCGGATTATTACGTTCGTTCTTGGTATACACAGGTCGGGGCCGGAACTTTTCGGTTTAATACAGATCAACTCAAAAGATCAATGATAGGATAAACAGATCAATGATCAACTCAAAAGATCAATGGTCGACTCAAAAGATAAATAATCGACTCAACAGATCAAAAATCGACTCAACAGATATATGATCAACTCAACAGGTCAATGATCGACTCAACGAATCAATACGCGACTCAACAAATCTATTATCGACTCAACAGATCAATGATCAACCATACAGATCAGTAATCAACTAAACAGATTAATGATCGACTCAACTGATCTATGATCGACTCAACAGATCAATGATCGACTTAACAGATCAAGAATCGACTCAACAGATCTATGATCAATTCAACAGGTCAGTGATCGACTTAACAAATCAATTCGCGACTCAACAGATTTATGATCAACTCAACAGGTCAATGATCGACTCAATAAATCAATACGCGACTCAATAGATCTATTATCGACTCAACAGGTCAATGATCGACTCAATAAATCAATACGCGACTCAATAGATCTATTATCGACTCAACAGATCAATCATACAGATCAATGATCAACTCAACAGATCAATGATCGGCTCAACATATCTATGATCGACTCAATAGATTAATGATCGACTCAACAGTTCAATGATCGACTTAACAGATCAATGATCAACTCAACAGATCAATGATCATCTTAACAGATCAATGATAGACTCAAGAGATTAATGATCAAATCAACAGATTAATGATTGACTCAACAGATCAATGATCGACTCAACAAATCAATACGCGACCCAACAGATCTATGATCAACTCAATATATCTATGATCGACTCAACAAATCAATACGCGACTCAATAGATCTATTATCGACTCAACAGATCTATGATCAACTTAACTGATCAATGATAGACTCAAGAGATCAATGATCAACTCAACAGATTCATGATCGACTCAACAGATTAATGATCAACTCAATAGATCAATGATCGACTCAACAGATCAATGATCGACTTAACAGATCAAGAATCAACTCAACAGATCTATGATCAATTCAACAGGTCAATGATCGACTCAACAAATCAATACGCGACTCAACAGATTTATGATCAACTCAACAGGTCAATGATCGACTCAACAAATCAATCCGCGGCTCAATAGATCTATTATCGACTCAACAGATCAATGATCAACCATACAGATCAACGATCAACTCAACAGATCAATGATTGGTTCAACAGATCTATGATCGACTCAACAGGTCAACGATCGACTCAACAGATCAAAGATCGACTCAATAGATTAATGATCGACTCAACAGATCAATGTTCAACTCAATAGATCAATGATCGACTCAACAGATCAATGATCGACTTAACAGATCAATGATCAACTCAACAGATCAATGATCAACTTAACATATCAATGATAGACTCAAGAGATCAATGATCAACTCAACAGATTAATAATTGACTCAACAGATCAATGATCGACTAAACAAATCAATACGCGACCCAACAGATCTATTATCGACTCAACAAATCAATGATGAACCATACAGATCAATAATCAACTAAACAGATCAATGGTCGACTCAAAGGATCAATGATCAACTCAATAGATTAATGATCGATTCAACAGATCAATGATCCACTCAACAGATCAATGATCAACTCAGCAAATCAATACGCCACTCAACAGATCAATGATCAACTAAACAGGTCAACGATCGACTCAACAAATCAATATGCGACTCAATAGATCTATTATCGACTCAACAGATCGATGATCTACCATACAGATCAATGATCATCTCAACAGATCAAAGATCGTCTCAACAGATCTATGATCGACTCAACAGGTCAATGATCGACTCAACAGATCAATGATCGACTCAACAGATTAATGATCGACTCAACAGATCAATGATTAACTCAATAGATCAATGATAGACTCTAGAGATCAATGATCAACTCAATAGATAAATGATCGAATCAACAGATCAATGATCAACTCAACAGATCAATGATCGACTCAACAAATCAATACGTGACTCAACAGATCTATGATCAACTCAACATATCTATGATCGACTCAACAGATCAATACGCGACTCAATAGATCTATTATCGACTCAACAGATCAATGATCAACCATACAGATCAATGATCAACTCAACAGATCAATGATCGTCTCAACAGATCTATGATCAACTCAACAGGTCAATGATCAACTCAACAGATCAATGATCGACTCAACAGATTAATGATCGACTCAACAGATCAACTTAATAGATCAATGATCAACTCAACAGATCAATGATCAACTTAACAGATCAGTGATAGACTCAAGAGATCAATGATCATCTCAACAGATTAATGAATGACTCAACAGATCAATGATCGACTCAACAAATCAATACGCGAGCCAACAGATCTATTATCGACTCAACAGATCAATGATCAACCATACAGATCAATAATCAACTAATCAGATCAATGATCTACTCAACAGATCTATGATCAGCTTAACAGATCAATGATAGACTCATGAGATCAATGATCAACTTAACAGATTAATGATTGACTCAACAGATCAATGATCGACTCAACAAATCAATACATGACTCAACAGATCTATTATCGACTCAACAGATAAATGATCAACCATACAGACCAATAATCAACTCAACAGATCAATGATCTACTCAACAGATCTATGATCAGCTTAACAGATCAATGATAGACTCATGAGATCAATGATCAACTTAACAGATTAATGATTGACTCAACAGATCAATGATCGACTCAACAAATCAATACATGACTCAACAGATCTATTATCGACTCAACAGATAAATGATCAACCATACAGACCAATAATCAACTCAACAGATCAATGATCTACTCAACAGATCTATGATCAGCTTAACAGATCAATGATAGACTCATGAGATCAATGATCAACTTAACAGATTAATGATTGACTCAACAGATCAATGATCGACTCAACAAATCAATACATGACTCAACAGATCTATTATCGACTCAACAGATAAATGATCAACCATACAGACCAATAATCAACTCAACAGATCAATGATCTACTCAACAGATCTATGATCAGCTTAACAGATCAATGATAGACTCATGAGATCAATGATCAACTTAACAGATTAATGATTGACTCAACAGATCAATGATCGACTCAACAAATCAATACATGACTCAACAGATCTATTATCGACTCAACAGATAAATGATCAACCATACAGACCAATAATCAACTCAACAGATCAATGATCGACTCAACAGATCTATGATCGACTCAACAGATCTATGATCGACTCAACAGGTCAATGATCAACTCAACAGGTCAATGATCGACTGAACAGATCAATGATCGACTCAACAGATTAATGATCGACTCAACAGATCAATGATCGACTCAACAGATCTATCATCGACTCAACAGGTCAATGATCAACTCAATAGGTCAATGATCGACTGAACAGATCAATGATCGACTCAACAGATTAATGATCAACTCAACAGATCAATGATCGACTTAACAGATTAATGATCAACTCAACAGATCAATGATCAATTTAACAGATCAATGATAGACTCAACAGATCAATGATCAACTCATTAGGTTAATGATTGACTCAACAGATCAATGCTCCACTCAACAGATAAATGGTCGCCTCAACAGATCACTAATCGATTCAACAGATCAATAATCGACTAAACAGATCTATGATCGACTCAACATATCTATGATCGACTCAACATATCTATGATCGACTCAACATATCTATGATCGACTCAGAATATCTATGATCGACTCAACAGATCAATGATTGACTTAACAGATCAATGGTTGCCTGAACAGATCAATTATAGACTCAACAGATCAATAATCGAATCAACATATCTATGATCAACTCAACATGATCTGCAATGATTGACTCAACAGATCAATGATAAACTCAACAGATCAATGATTGATTTAACAGATCAATGGTCGCCTCAACAGATCAATTATCGATGCAACAGATCTATGATCGACTCAACATATCTATGATCAACTCAACAGATCTATGATCGACTAAACAGAGCAATGATTGACTCAACAGATCAATGATAAACTCAACAGATCAATGATTGATTTAACAGATCAATGGTCGCCTCAACAGATCAATTATCGATGCAACAGATCTATGATCGACTCAACATATCTATGATCAACTCAACAGATCTATGATCGACTAAACAGAGCAATGATTGACTCAACAGATCAATGATAAACTCAACAGATCAATGATTGATTTAACAGATCAATGGTCGCCTCAACAGATCAATTATCGATGCAACAGATCTATGATCGACTCAACATATCTATGATCAACTCAACAGATCTATGATCGACTAAACAGAGCAATGATTGACTCAACAGATCAATGATAAACTTAACAGATAAATAATCAACTCAACAGATCAATGATAGACTCAACAGATAATTAATCAACTCAACAGACCAATGATCAACTCAACAGATCAATAATTGACTCAACAGATCAATAATAGACACAATAGATAATTAATCAACTCAACAGATTAATGATCGACTCAACGTATCAATGATTGACTCAATAGATCAATGATCAACTCAACAGATCAATGATGACAGATTAATGCTTGAATCAACAGATCAATGATGAACTCAAGAGATCAATATGAGACTCAACAGATATATGATCGAGTCAACAGATCAATGATCCACACATCAGATCAATGATTGACTCAAAAGAACAATGCTTGAATCATCAGATCAATGATGAATTAACAGATCAATAATCGACTCAACAGATAAATGATGAACTCAATAGATCAATGATTGACTCAATAGATCAATGATTGACTCAACAGATCAATGATCGACTCAATATATCAATGATCGACTCAACAGATCAATGATCGACTCAATTGGTCAATGATTGACTCAACAGGTCAATAATCGACTCAACAGATCAATGGTCAACACTTCCCTGTGTCTGACCCAGAGTATACGGGCCAAGATATTGCTGCTGTATGTTTAACCCAGGCCCCCATTAAGGAATTTGTGATTGGTCCAATATGAAAGCAACAGAAGAATGCCAAAAAAAACCCAGTGTTTTCAGCAAATGCTTTACATCATAAGGGTCTATAGTTACCCTTGGGTCAGAACTAAGTTATATAATATCATCATATTACATTGTACTGACATCAGGATAACTACAGACCCCTGTGCTTCAAATAAGCGATATCATACAATAAGGGGTTAATAAACAACAAAGGCAATCATTGATCTTTATCTTTATTTTTTTTCAAAGGTTCATTTTCCTCCAATTATCTTTTTGCTGATAAAAAATAAAATCATGTCACAATATACAACAGTTGAATGAATACAATATATTTTCTAATTATTAATTTGTCACAAATCGGACGTTTTTCAGAAACTGGGCTTGAGTCTTATCAAGACAAACAAATTTAGAAAACAGTATTGAAAAAGGAGAATGTTATTGAAATGTAATTGAAATGAGCAAACTCTCCCTTTGCCATATTGTTTTTCTAAAACTTCTGAAATGATAAGCTTATTTCATAAGCTCAAGTTTTTATTCCAGGTAAAGTTCTACAGTTCACCAAAGTGTACCCTTTCCCAAACAACAAATTTTCGACTGTGCCAAATTGAAAGAGTTTGCAGATGACATTTCAAAATGTGATGAAATTGAAAAATAATCTTCTGATTGGTCAGAAAATATTGTGGGAAAAGGAGAAATTGCTCGTTAAGAGCAATTTCTCCTTTTCCCACAATGTTTTCTAAAGTCGTCTGCAACAAAGTGGTCAAATGTCGTTATTGTTTGGGAAAGGGTTAAGCCATATAATGTAACCCTTACTTTAAAGCAACTCACTTTATACGCATACAGTAGCAGACTTCAGAAACCATCTTAAAAAAAAAAAGGATTAATTGTTCTTTAAATGTTGCAAACAAACAATGGCCTGTCTTCCAGATTGTCCCATTTGAAGAAGAAAATTATCAACAAACCCTTTATTTGGCTGCAAGAGATTGTCATGACCGAATGAAGCAGCCAATTTGTTACTTCAATACGATACAAGCATAAAGATGTCCTCATACAATAACTCATTTGCTTCAGATTAGAATTTGTGACTGGTCAAAATTTGAAGAAACAGCAGCCTGCAAAAAGGTTGAACAAATCCTATTTTTTTTTACGATATTGGTTAAAATCCATTGTGACTAGAAGCGAAATTGCTCGTCACAAGCAGTTTCTTCTTTAATCACAAGTGGTATTTTAAGACTCTTGCTGCAGGAGTGTCTATGCATAGTATTATGGAGAAAGGAGCATCATAATTGTTAATTTGGGTTATCAGGAATAAACCAATTAATTCTAAACCATCAATGATTTCTGAAGCTGCCTGCAGCTGATTTTCCCCTTTGTCCAATCTTGGAAAGTAATTTAACCCTCTATCTGGTTTCAAGAGTAAAGTAAGGAAATTGTTGAGGGTCAGTTACAAAATGTGTAAGCGGTCAAAACTTTAAGCCAAGCAGACAACAAAAATGGAGGAAGTATCATTCTCATCATGAAATTGGTTAGAAACCTTTGACAACAGGAGAAAATTGCTTGTCGCAAGTAATTTCTTCTATAGCCACGATGGTTTCTTAACCCATTTCCAAACAATAATGACATTTGACCAGTTTGTTGCAGAGAACTCTGGAAAACATTGTGGGAAAATGGGTAATTGCTCTTAACAAGCAATTTCCCACAATGTTTTCTGCCCTATCAGAAGATTATTTTTCAATTTCATTACATTTTGAACTGTCGTCTGCAATCTATTTCAATATGGGACAGTTGAAAGTTTGACATTTGGTAAAAGGTTAAGACCTTCGCTGCCTAAAATTGGTGCATGTGTTATGGAGTAAGGGATTCTTATCATAAATGTGGAACAATCAGCAATAAAACCTCTTCAGGGATATTCAAAATCCTCAGCGTGTTTCATAATGTATTATTAGAGAAACTTTAGACTTTCACAACATTTTGAAGGAGGTAAATAAGAAAATGGATTCTTTCTTTCATAACAACAAAATATTAGATTCACTATGATGATAAAGATTCATACATGAACTGAATCTTCTGACAGTCAAAGGTGCTTGTTCACAGATGTGAGAAAATTTGAAAGTAAAAAAATCAGTTTCTTTAAAACTGTTCAACATCTTTAAAACTGTTCAACAACTGTACTGTCATATGATAACCCCTGAAGAAAGTCATTGGAAGCAAAATCAGATCGTTTTTAATTCGTTAAAGTGTGTTTACAGTTAAAACACATGTATTTTAATCCAAAAGTGTGACATTGATTTTGAGATTTACCTCATATAAACTGTATATACTTAGATGAATTGACGTATCCTGAATTAATTATGCTTTTTATGGTTACTTTTAATTGTTAACCAAACAATACAAAAACTGAATTACAAATGTATTTCATTACTGTTTAAATTTATTTTGACTTCGAAATTTTCACTTCTGTGAACCAGCACCTTTCATACATTTATGTATTGATATATCTATGTACATTTCTATTTACATATGTTACCTATAAAAGTAAGAAATGCTTACTTCAAATAAATCTTCCAATAACAATCATTTCCATTACACATCTTCTGCAAATAACATTCGAAAAACAATTTGAAAAGAGAAGAATGTTCATAAAGTAAGCAATTTTTACTTCATGAGAGCATTTTCAAATGTCAAATTCAGAAGAAACAAAAATCAATTGTAGACAGTTAACATTGAAAATATTATCTTTCTAAAACCAATGTATAAAGTTTAAATTTATTTTTCTTTTTTCGCTTTTTCTCTTTATAAACCCTTTTCCTTATATGGCATATGTGTACTGGTGTGAAAGCATGAAAAAGCGCATGTTTTTGCAATGTTTGGTAGATATCAATGTATCAAGTTTACTAAAAATAAATTTTGTTGGGAGAAATGTTAAAACAGGCACATCACTTAATTAAGGTATTCCACCCCTGATGGAAAAACTTATACCCTTTCCCAAACAATGACGACATTTGATCAATTTGTTGTAGACAACTCTGGAAAACATTGTGGGAAAATCTTCCTTTTCCCACAATGTTTTCTGCCCTAACAGGAGATTGTTTTTCAATTTCATCACATTTTAAAATGTCGTCTCCAAACTCTTTCAATTTGGGACAGTCGGAAATTTGGTGTTTTGGAAAGGGTTAAGGAATAAATTGAAGTGTAACTATGAAAGGATTTATCATTTCAAAGGGATTCACCGTGCCACTCTTCCAAATTTGTCTGATTCGGAATCTATATTTACAAAACGAATATCAATAACTCTGTTATTAGATCCATAGTAATTACCTCCCCTTAATCATCAACTATGCATTGGATTAAAATAACATAAATGAAAGGTGGCAAATGAAAATTTCCATCCATAAAACATTCTTATGACATAATACTTGATTTTATAACTGCATTTGTACAGTTAAATCTGACTTTGTTATTCTTTGCTGATTTTTTCTCCATCAGGGGTGGAATACCTTTACCCATTTTGTTTCCGCTGAAAGCAACAACAGATGACAAAATTTTCACATGAAAATTTCTGTATGATGTTGAGAAGAAACAATTGTGACAAAAGGAGAAATTGCTTGTCACAAGCAATTTCTCCTTTTGTCACACTTGTTTATCCAGTGGTCTGCATATGTGTATACATCGTGAAATTTTTTTATAATGAAGTCATAAGATGAAAGAACAAATCTAGTTCAATTACAAATAGATGAACAAAGAAACACCACTGAATAGCTACGGGTACAGTACAGTACTTACAATGGCTGCTATGACATGTAGGCCTGCTACTTTATAATGAATATTGCGTAATGAATTCTTTCCTAAAAGAGTGGCAGTGGAACAAAAGGTCCAAATTAAAGCCTTTTAAACTTTTCACAGATCAATTACAACAAATAAATTTATATAGCTGTACTGCTTCAAATGACTTGAAATAATCATAAGAAAATGAGTATATGCTAATGGGAGCAATTTCTTATCCAATAGTTTCATTTCTGTCAAAAGGAATGGCCTCTATGTTTCTTGGAAAATTCTTTCCTCCAAAACAACAAATAACATTTTTTATGATTAAAACACAAAATAATCAACCAATTCATTCAAATGAAACAAAATTTTATTATTAAAGGTGCTTGATCATATATGTGGAATTGGAAAAATAAAATAAAATTGCCTTAAAACGTGACAATTTCTGAAGTGGCGTATTCTAAGTAATGAAAATTCCCTATTGATAACTAATTTGGTTTGAAGAGAGCTACTTATCTTCATAATTGTAGTTGAAACAATGTCAATTACAAACCCAATGCATCGCTTTTGAATCTTTATTTAATCTAAAAATAGACATTCATTTCATTTTTACAATCACATGATCAATGAAAAATGTCAAAAATTTGAGGGATGTCCAGTTTATATTATCATGGCATTTCTCAAACGTTGAGTGTTTCAGGAATGGATTAACCCTTTCCCAAACAACAATTTTTGACTGTCCCAAATTGAAAGAGTTTGCAAACGACTTTTTTAAATGGGATGAAATTGAGAAATAACCTTCAGGTAGAGCAGAAAACCTTGTGGGAAAAGGAGAAATTGCCTGTTAAGACGTTAACGTGAAGCACTCACTATAGTATTGCATTAAAGTTTTGATACAGAGTAATAGGAAACTTATCTTTATATCAAATGAAACAAATCAAAAGATTTTCATCTCAAGCAATCTAGCATTTAAGCTTTACACACCGCAACTAATAAATATGCATTTTAATACACACATAGCACATCACATTGACTATTCAGATATAAACTTTTGTGAAAAAAAACCTGCTTGACAGGAATTGATTTCCTGCAGCAGACAAATTTTGAACCATAGAAAACCGATCATTTGGTCAGATTGAGTGTTCTATCTTAACTTCTTTGCTTCAATTAAGTAATGCCTGAAAACTCTTTAAAAGAGAGGACATACAAAAATGGATGTTTGTAAAAGGTTTATACAGAAATGAGTTGATGTGTTTATCAAAGTTTCACAACACAGGACTGGTGACAAGTACATAACTATACACAGGTGAATCTATTTACAAATATACATTAAACCATGGGATCTAAACATCAACCTATTCAAACTTCCATACCAATTATCACAAGAAAGATTTTGAGACCTGTCTTAATTGAAATCAATAGCCATAAGCAAATGAATACTAATGATGCATTTCAATTAACATGATTCTCTTGCCATCAGCAGTATTTAGAGGGTTCATTGCAAGACCATTTTGGAGGTTAAGCGGTCCAGTGGTAGTAACATTATCAAAGTTGAATTATCACAAGTTCCTTTGTTTTTGAAGGTTCAAACCCCCAACCTCACCTCTAGGCCTTCTCATCTTTTAAGGGATAATTTGATTGAATGTTTAACGACACCATTGTCCGCGTTAGACTGTGAGACATTGTTACACACCGCTAGTGGACTCATGAGGTCAGGAACTTCTTTACTCTGTAGTCTTCGTGAGCGGGGCTACAAAAATTAAATGTTAAGTACATCGTAACTTCAAGGAAACCTGAAAGTTGGATATGACTTAGAAATGGCATATTGTATCAGTTTACCTGGAATTAAAATTGCTTAACCCTTTACCAAACGCCAAATTTTCGACTGTACCAAATTGAAAGAGTTTGCAGACCACATTTCAAAATATGACGAAATTGGAAAATAATTTTATGATTGGGTAGAAAACGTTGAGGGGAAAGGAGAAATTGCTCGTTATAAGTTATGTCTCCTTTTCCCACAATGTTTTCCAGGGTCGTCTGCAACATAGTGGTTAAATGTCGCTATTGTTTGGTAATGGGTTAAAAACCACTCTTAAAAAAAGCCATCTGGAGAGGGTCTAATTTAGGTGTGCATTTCAAAGGCTTTTTTTTTTCTTTTTTTTTTTTTCATTTCTGTACTCTATGCTATTGGTACTCATAAATAAGAAATGTCTCATTAAGCCAATTCTAATTACTTTTTTGTTATTTCTAAATCCTATGATGTGGGCAGTCAATAGATCCATCTCAATTAGATGTTTCTAAAGAGTACCAACAATGTAAGATAGATTGTATCAGTTTTAAAATACATAACATATCAGACCTGGATACCCTATTAACCAGAATTCTTTTTCTGCAGATTTTTCAGATTAATCCTTTCCAAAACAATAACGACATTTAACCAATTTGTTGCTAACAACTTTGGAAAACAATGTGGGAAAAGGAAAAATTACTTGTAACGAGCAATTTTTCCTTTTTCCACAATGTTTTCTGTCCTATCCAAAGATTTTTTTCAGATTTCATCAAATTTTGCAATGTCTTCTGCAAACTCATTCAATTTGGGACAGTCGAAAATTTGGTGTTTGGTAAAGGGTTAAGAAACTTTCCAGTTGTAAGGTGTGATATCCCAAGTCTCCTTTCAAAGTGGATGTATGCTTAAAGGTGCTTGTTCACGGTTGTGAGAAAATATTGGAAGTTGAAACTCAATTTCTTTGAAACTGTATAAAGACAATACTGTTGTATGATACACACTGAAGAATAGCCATAGGAAGCAATGGTGTTTGTATTCAAGTCTTTAGAGCGTGGAAACAGTGAATTAACACATACAGTGAACCCTCGTTTATCCGAACATGTCCGTTCTCAACAAAATGTCCGGTTTACCGAATAATCCGGACTAATGAAGCAGAGCATGTTCTTATTCATAAAAGACATAAACGGTCTGTATGAGCGGTATATACTTATAACCCTTTAGCAAACGCCAAATTGTCGACCGTCCCAAATTGAAAGAGTTTGCAGAAGACATATAAAACGTGATGAACTTCAAAGATAATCTTCTGATATGGCAGAAAACATTGTGGGAAAAGGAGAAATTGCTCGTCACGAGCAATTTCTCCTTTACCCACAATGTTTTCAAAAGTCGTCTGCAACAAACTGGTCCAATAATTCCGTTCCCTTACAATTTCTTTCCGATTGCGAGACATCTGGATAATCGGGGTCCGGATAAACGAGGGTTCACTGTACAAAAATCCAAAAGCATTGCATTGGTTTTGAGATCTATGCCATATATAGACATTACAAACTTAGATAAATTGATGCTTCCTGACTTAATCATGCTAGCGAGATCTATGCCATATATAGACATTACAAACTTAGATAAATTGATGCTTCCTGACTTAATCATGCTAGCAATAGCTCCTTTTAATTGTATATCATACTACAATATACAGTGAACCCTCGTTTATCCGAACACGTCCGTTCCAAACAAAATGTCCGGTTTACCGAATAATCCGGACTAATGAAGCAGAGAATGTTCTTATTCACATTAAGACATAAACGGTCTGTATGAGCGGTGTGTACTTATAACCCTTTAGCAAATGCCGAATTGTCGTTCGTCCCAAATTGAAAGAGTTTGCAGAAGACATATCAAAACGTGATGAAATTCAAAGATAATCTTCTGATATGGCAGAAAACATTGTGGGTAAAGGAGAAATTGCTCGTCACGAGCAATTTCTCCTTTACCCATAATGTTTTCAAAAGTCGTCTGCAATAAACTGGTCCAATAATTCCGTTCCCTTACAATTTTGTTCGGATTGCGAGACATCCGGATAATCGGTGTCCGGATAAACGAGGGTTCACTGTACACTGTATTGTTTCAACGACGTTTAACCTTGACTTCCAAATTTTCTCATCTGTGACCAAGCACCTTTAAGCCAATGAAGCCATGGTACACTTAATTCATTAGAAATCACTGTACAAAGTAACAGCGGTAAGATGTTAGTAACTTTTGTGATAAAAGTAGAAATTGATCATTTGAGTTCCTCCTTCAATATAACAAGCCCTGCAAATGCCATTTCATAAAAAAAAAAAGGGAAGAGAACAATTAAGCGTAACAAAAATTTAAATGTAACAGCAAAATATTTACAAAAAACAAACTCTCATTTACAACTTTTGCCTGGCTAAAAAATATACAAATGAAAGACAAAACCTTCTTAAAGTTGACATATACTAAACCCTTATGACCGTTACTGTTATCACAGGTAAAGCAACAACTTAAATTCAACTTATTTTCAAATTTGAAACGAACTACATGTACTTTATAAATGTTTTCTTCAACATACCTGTTGCAGAAATTTTCAAAAATCCTTTCCAGATATCAGAAGTAATTGATTTTAACAAACAACTACTTCTTATGTCAGTATAGCTTTTAATAAGGATTTATATGTATTTCAATGCATGCTGAATAGGTGGGAATTCTTTGACATGCAACAAGTCCCATGACCCTTATAGTGCTGGAACCCACTATGCTTATGAAAACAGGTCAGATCCAACCTGTTTGCTACTCTGAGTATCTTTCCTCATCAAAATCAAGTGGATATTTAAGGTTTTGGAAAGCAGACGACACTAAAATCTATTTTAAGGACAATAACGACATTTGACCAGTTTATTGTAGATGACGTCAAGGGTTAAAAGGGATGTCTCTACTATCAAGCCATGGCCACCAGGCATACATTGTTTATTTTATAGAAGGTTTAACGGGTAACCATTTACCAAACGCCAAATTTTCGATTGTCCCAAATTGAAAGAGTTTGCAGTCGCCATTTCAAAATGTGACAATTCGAAAAATAACCTTCTGATAGGGTCCAAAACATTGTGGGAAAAGGAAAAATTGCAGGTTAAAAGCAATTTCTCATTTCCCCATTATGTTTTCTAGAGGCGTCTGCAACAAACTGGTCAATTGTCGTTATTGTTTGGAAATGGGTAACACATCCTTTACAACACTTCAGAGGAAAGGGAACACGTAATATGATGGCAATAAATACAAACTATATAATTACGTTAGAACAAACTAGATAAAAGTGGAGAACTGTGAATTGTTTTAACAAATTATTCTTTGATAACCAACAAGCCCTGTGATATATGAGAAAACTTAGCTATTTACACGTTTATCAAAGACATTGTTATCTACACATAAAGAACATAGAAAAGCAAGTCAAAGATGACAATAAACATTGCAAAATCAATGCATATAATTGGCTGCATATGACTGTATCTTTTTTTCTTATATATTGGTTTTACATTGTGTCAATATTATTTCAGTTATGTTGCTATGCCCGACTCCTAATGATGGAGGAAGACCCCAGACTCAACTGCCTACAAGGGCTGGTCAAGCTGGGTACAACCATTTGCATTCCGTAAAAACAGTGGGTAAATAACCTCTCATGAAAATGAAAATGCCATGACCAGGATTTGAACCTACCCGGAGAGGGGCTATCTGAGTTAAAGTTCTGTACTCTTACCACTTGACCACAGAGGTCCAAAGATTGTATCAAGATTAAGATTGACAAAAAAAAAGGAGAAACCCACTATAGAGCTTGAAGACCTCACTCACTAAAACGTCAAATTTTCAACTGTCCCAAATTGAAAGAGTATGCAGACGACATTTCAAAATGTGATGAAATTTGAAGAATAATCTTCTGATAGGGTCAAAAACATTGTGCTAAAAAAAGAAATTGCTCTTTAAGGGCAGTTTCTCCTTTTCCCATAATGTTTTCCAGAGTCGTCTGCAACAAACTGGTCAAATGTCGTTATTGGTAATGGTTTAAACATTAGTATGACGCATTGGCTGCAAGTCTTTCAAGACCAATGTGACAAACATGTGGTTAACAAAGTACCATAGCAAAGTACCATAACAAAGTACCATAGCAAAGTATCCATTCCTCATAATGAGTAACACACTTTTCATACTTTATAAATAACCTTTTACAAAGATTATCAGATTACACAAATGAATCAAAATCAAAATGAACTAGCACTTGAACAATATGCCAATTAACATCCATTTAAACGTCTATCACAAAACATCCTTGAAGTTATCAGGAGAAAATTATCTCTTGTGTTATCGCTCTAATTGGCACTCAAATGTACAGATCAAGGGTTGAGTGCAATACTATATTATGTGTATCCTGTATGTGTAGATCTTACTATTGTTTTGCATAGAACCTTTGACATGATAAACATCTTCACATAAAACTTACCATATTTAATCATCAATTAATTTGTAATCTTTTCAGATTTTCTTGCTTGAATACACATAATGACTTTCACAGCTATATCATTATCGAAATTATGTAAAAAACAAAAACAAATCTCTACTTTTTGCCATTTTTCATGTTAGCTTAATTTATTTTAACTACTTACCAATATTGTCTTATTTATAAATCAGTTTATCAGGTAACAATTTATTGTACTGTTTAGACAGAGTACATTAGAAATACACAAGAAATCTGTATTGCTTTATATTTCTAACATTAACAAACTACAGTTTCTTATAGGAGTAAGAGTGCATAAACAGTGCTGTGTTTAGATACCCAGCCCCCAATATGAGTCAGTGATGTCTGTTAGCATTTGATAATTCCCTTCTCTGTCACCACATTCATGCCTGAAATCATAAATAGGTGAACAATTATCATGTGTTAAGAACATAAATGCCCTGTGGTGTGATAACGTTGATTATTAGTATATTATTTGTTGATTTCAATAAGAGTTATGTTGCCCTTGCGACCATGTGAATCAAACAATTTTTTTCATATACTTCAGGGATGCCAAAATCAATTGTCCCTATAACCCATCTTGTCCAAATCCTTAACAGACAAAGGAATTCTTTCTATATTACCAGTATATGGACACGAGCAGAAAAAGATTTGGCATTTATGGACAAGATCAAAATTAGATTTTACCACCCCTGTACATCCTCTTTAGAACCCCGACATTTCCCTGATGTTTTTCGGCTATAATTTTGAGTTTATCAAGCAGGTTTTGCCCTAATTAGCAAGCAACTATTTATCTAGGCTCCTAAGTGTACCAGATTTTGTACATACTACCACAGTCACTATGAGCCAAAAGGCAGATAAACAAATGAGGAATTGATTCCCTTGTTATTACAATGGTTTGTATAGTATGCAAAAATGAAAAAAAAAACACAGTGTACTTGCTATCAAATGTAAATTCATCTGCATTATTGAGCTTATTGATAATCATGTAAAATTCATGTTCACATCTTTCTCTCCAATATAGGTCTGATTGCTATTAATTAAACAAGAGGGCCATAATGGCCCTAGAACCGCTCACCTGAGAGTACCACCTATTTAAAGAATAGTTAGAAACATTGCTTTTATTTTTTACACAGAGTTTCTTGTGCCTCTATGCATTGACTTTTTTTTATTCCCATTTTACAAGTTGGACACTGTATGCTTAATGTGGGACATTAAAATGGGACATAATTCTTACAATGCGGAAACTGAATATTTTACTTTTACAGATTGTATATACAAAGATCAGCCCTGCACTTCTGACAAGAATGATCTATTGTTGCCATTTTTTGTGGTTATCATTTTGGCATATTTGGACATCCAAATTGATATTGATGTATTTTGTTAAAAATTCTACCATACATGTATGTATAGTGAAAACAAAAACGCGTTCAAAGTTCAATGCATCCTGGCAGCCATGTTTTTCAAGATATCTATTTTTTTTCTAACAATCTTCATAGAAGAGCCCCTAAAGAAAATTCCTGTGAAATTATTTTGAAATCTGACCAGCGGTTTGTGACAAGAAGATTTTTTTTTAAGGTTTTTACCAAATATGGGCATGGTAGCCATTTTTGTCACATGACTAGATTTTTTTTTAACAAATCTTTCTTCCCTCCAACTAGGGATGCTTCACATGATATCTCATTGAAATTGGCCAAGAGGTTTAGAAATAAAAGATGTTTGTAAAGTTATGAATTTTAGCATTCATGTATATAGTGAAAACAAAAACGCGTTCAAAGTTCAACGCAGCCTGGTGGCCATGTTTTTTGCTTTTAAAAATAGGCCCCCAAAGAACATTCCTGTGAAATCTTTTTGAATTCTGACCAGTGGTTTCAGACAAGAAGACTTTTTAAAAATTGCAGAAATTCCCCCTTTTTCATGCCACGGCAACCAAAGTTCTGCATGGAATCAATTTCTTTAAACAATTTTGAAGAGCATCACCCAACGGACATTCCTGTGAAGTTTGATTAAGATTGGCCCAATGGCTTAGGAGGAGAAGATGTTTAAAGAAATTGTTGATGACGCACGACGGACGACAGACATTGGGCGTTCACAAAAGCTCACCTTTAGCACTTTGTGCTCAGGTGAGCTAAAAAGTAATAAATTAGGTAGCAAAATATTGTGCAAATAGGTAAATATCATTTAAATTTATAATTAATTCCACTTTTTCAAAAATTAATACAAAATATATTAGTAAGCAATCAACGGTAGTCTTAACAATATCATCATGGATATAATAGATCTTTATACCAACCACAGTTATTCAATACTGAATATCAAAATCTAGTAAGAACACTAGATATTGGTCTTAAACAAGGAAGGATTAATGCAGACATCAATTAAGTTTTTTTTTTTTTTATTATATGGGTTTTACATCACATCAACATTATTTCAGTTATGTAGCGATACCCGACTCTTAATGATGGAGGAAGACCCCATACTCAACTGCCCATAAGGGCTGGTCAAGGTGGGTAGAACCATCGGCATTCCGTAAGTCAGTCGGGAGACTGCCTCTCATGAAAATCCATATCCCTCTCAGGATTTGAAGACATACTTGTGTTAGTACATGGATGTGATAAAACTCTTAAGTAGCTCATCAGTAAAATTAGAACTTGAATAAATTTCCAAAATATATACCGGGATATTTAAAATGAAAATATTGTTGATTTCATATCCGTCATTAGTCTGTGTGTATACAATGGCTCCAGCAAAATATAGAACCTATAAAGTTTTTTTCATATCTTGAATTCAAGGGTTCAATGCAAGACAATAGGAAGTGCTTCAGGAAAATGAAGCACTTTCTATAGTCTTGCACTGAACCCTCGAAATGTTCACAGCTTCTTCTTTTTAGAAATCAAAATAAGAGAATACCATAGGCAAACAGTTTCCCTGCTGACCACATCCTTGTTAAGTGCTAACAATCTTATTGACAAGCAATATGATAAAACAAATTGTGTTTGTTAACCCTTTACCAAACACCAATTTTTCGACTGTCCCAAATTAAAAGAGTTTGCAGACGACATTTCAAAATGTGATGAAATAGAAAAATAATCTTCTCATAGGGCAGAAAACATTGTGGGGAAAGGAGAAATTGCTCGTTGTGAGCAATTTCTCCTTTTCCCACTATGTATTCCAGAGTGGTCTGCAACAAACTAGTCAAATGTTGTTACTGTTTGGTAATGGGTAAAATGATAAAATCTGTGATATATTAGTCCCAACTGGAAGTAAATTTGTGAAAGTTTTGTGAAAAAATTTGTTTTATAAACCCTCTCTCTTTTAAAAGACATCATAACTAATCCAAATAAAACTTAATAGCAGACGAAAATTATGAAAATATTTCCTTTGATATGGTATTACAATCTAGTAAGAAAAAAAACAGGAATTGCTTGTAAAAAGCAGTTTCTCCTTTTGCCAAAGTGGATTCTAGAATATTCTGTTCCAGGTGCTGTAAAGCAAGGGCAGTAAATTGTATTTGCATGAAGTCTAGAATTAAACATGCTTGTTCAAAGATGAGAGGAAATTTGTAAGTTGAAAAATTAATTTCTTTAAAACTGCACAACATCTGTACTTTAATATGAAACACACTGAAGAATAGTCATTGGAACCAAAACCATATCAGTTTTCATTCTTTAAAGTGTGTAAGCAGTTAATTAACTTGTATTTTAATCCAAAAGTGTAACTACACTTTTGAGATCTTCAACAAACTGTATATGATAAGATAAATTAATGCTTAATAAAATCATACTTTTACTATCAACTTCTAATCATATATCAAACAACAATACAAAACTGTATAGTTTCAACGACATTTCATTAAGACTTTCAAATCTTCTCATCTGTGAACATGCACCTGTAACCCTTTACCAAACAATAAAGACATTTAACCACTTTGTTACTGACAACTCCAGAAATCATTGAGGTAGAAGGAGAAATTGCTCATTTTCCCACAATGTTTTCTGCCTAATCAGGAGATTACTTTCCAATTTCATCACATTATGAAATGTCGTCTGCAAACTCTTTCAATTTGTGACAATCAAATATTTCGCGCTTGGTAAAGGGTTAATCATAACATAATCCATCAACCTACCACTTTTTCCGTGACCTTGGCAATGGGCATGATCATTGCCTTTGCCTTATCCTCCACCTGCATGGGCTCTTCCTTGACGGGTTGTAGGGAGTTGGGTATCCCGTCGCCCGCCCCGTTATCCCGCTTACACCCGGGACTCTGTAGACCAGGGTCAATGTGCATTGGTGAACCACTTCCCTGTGAGGGGACAGACAACAACAAAATATGAGAGTCGACATAGGATGATAATATCTTAATAAACCAAATTAAACAAACAACTAAGAAAAAGCTAAAGGAGATAATATCTCCTTTGGCTTTTTTTTTAGTTGTTTGTTTAAATTGGTTTTTCAAGTTCTGTTATACATCGGCGATTATTCTGGCGAAAATACAAACAATTAACCCGGATCAAATCAGATAGGATAGAAACATGAGAGGTGACATAGGATAATAATATCTTAATAAACCAAATTAAACAAACAACTAAGAAAAAGCTAAAGGGGATATTATCTCCTTTGGCTTATTTTTTACTTGTTTCTTTAATTTGGTTTATCAAGTTCTGTTATACATCAGCGATTATTCTGGCGAAAATACAAACAATTAACCCGGATCAAATCAGATAGGATAGAAACATGAGAGGTGACATAGGATAATAATAT
The DNA here is from genome assembly GCA_947846245.1 of Cerastoderma edule. Lineage (NCBI taxonomy): Eukaryota > Metazoa > Mollusca > Bivalvia > Cardiida > Cardiidae > Cerastoderma > Cerastoderma edule. The sequence continues at coordinate 56,459,480 of OX401404.1, forward strand.
CTTAATAAACCAAATTAAACAAACAACTAAGAAAAAGCTAAAGGGGATATTATCTCCTTTGGCTTATTTTTTACTTGTTTCTTTAATTTGGTTTATCAAGTTCTGTTATACATCAGCGATTATTCTGGCGAAAATACAAACAATTAACCCGGATCAAATCAGATAGGATAGAAACATGAGAGGTGACATAGGATAACAATATCTTAATAAACCAAATTAAGCAAACAACTTAGAAAAAGCTAAAGGAGATATTATCTCCTTTGGCTTTTTTTTAAGTTGTTTTTTTTAATTTTGTTTATTAAGTTCTTTTTTTTTTAATATGGGTTTTACATCACATCAACATTATTTCAGTTATGTAGCGATGCCCGACTCTTAATGATGGAGGAAGACCCCATACTCAACTGCCCACAAGGGCTGGTCAAGGCAGGTAGAACCATCGGCATTCCGTAAGTCAGTCGGGAGACTGCCTCTCATGAAAATCCATAACCCTCTCAGGATTTGAACCCACGCGGAGAGGGGCCCTGTGATTTGAAGTTCTGTACTCTAACCACTAGGCCATGGAGACCCTTATTAAGTTCTATTATATATCAGTAATTATTCAGGGGCAAATACAAACAATTTCGATCAAATCACACACAATAGAAAAAATCCTTTTTTACACAGAAGTATTTTCCAGATTTCTAGTTATAGATTATAAGATATGTCATAATTTTAAAGCCACGCTCCCTAAAAACTACATTTATTGGTACCCATTTTTTGTGACATAGTAAATGAAGGCAGAAAACCAATAGGTCAAGGACAAATTGTTCTTTATAAAGAATGCCGACCTGAATCAATTTCTTGCCTACATACAAAAATCCTCACATACAACAATAATACAACTGGTCAAGTCGAGATGAACAAACAATCTAACAGAATAAAACTCTTTAATGGTAAAGAACAATTGATTACTCTGCAGGAGATTGAACAAAAAGACACGCCAAAAATGAAGTCTTTTTACGAAGAGTTGTGGTCACATGACATCCATTCCAATAACAATGGCAAAACGTTCTTTCTTTGGCAAAGGGATCATCAATGAGTGAAATAAAATGGATCGATAAAACTTTCAAAAAGATCGCAATTTGGAGTTATTAATTAATCCTTTCTTTTCGCTTTTAATGAGCCAAAACCATGTCTTAGATGTCAGTCATTCAAAAAGCTCTGGTGGGAGCTTTTTAAATGACTTTCATCCTGTATCAAGAAAACATGAAACTAGGCACTTGTTCCTGCAATGTTTATGAGTGACCGCTTAAAACAAGAACCCATAATCCACCAAAATGGGAGATTATGTGTATTCTACCTTAAATGGACATTAAAACAGCCACATATGTCAGGAAAAGAGCGGACATTGATACAGTTCCTTCTCTTGTCATTAATATTGTTTCTTGTATCATCTATGGTGAACATATACATTACAGGAAACAAATAAAACAGGTTACCTGAGTGTCCTCGACAGATCTTGAGCGTTTGATGGGCGTATCCACCGTAGGCGGGGAACCTTCCCTCTTGTAACATGGACTCTGCATGCCTCCATCCACATGCATTGGGGAACCGGCCGTGATGTCCTGGATTAGATATATTAAGATAATCGGTGTGTTTTCCTTTCTTTCAGCTTTAAATCTTTTACTAACCCTGTATTTTCGGTGCTTGCTAGGATGGTCTCACTTAGACCATTTGAGGAAACATTTACAGATATACTTCATCTTTTTTCTTCCTTTAAATTGTATGCAAAAGAACATGGTATGCCTCCTGTTGTAGTTGTCTTGATCCCAGGGGAGAACTGTCAAGATCTGTGATTTTCTTATAAAAAAAATACCAAATTCTTTATTCATTAACAGGAAACAATATCAAATTCAATACTTATCAAAGTGACTAATAAAAAAACCCACCATTGAACAGTAGTGTAAAAGTATACAGCCAATAGCTATACAGTTGTGAACATTAACTGTTTATTAACCAATAGCTAGTTACAGTTGTTTACATAAACTATTCAATACATGGGCAATATTACAAAGGATTGCATGGCAAGAAGTAAACCCTTGGAAGCAATGGTATTCATGCATTTAGTGCTTTACAATCAGCCTATTGGGTAAGTTTGGTCAGTTCTGAAGAGTCTACAAATGAGATGTCTGGGAAACATTCCATAGAGCTCCTCACCTGATTCACAGCTTTAACCTGAGCAGTAGGCGTGTTGTTTTTAACAGGCACTTTCACATCCTCTAGAACTATCACATCCCTTTGGTCCTAAAAGTACAGTTTACACCTGTCTTCAGTGACAACCCTTAGTGTATCAGTTGTGACCTTCAGGTAGGTGAAAGCTTTTTAACCCCTTTCCCAAACAATAACGGCATTTGATCACTTTGTTGCAGACGACTTTAGACAAACATTGTGGGAAAAGGAGAAATTGCTTGTAACGAGCAATTTTTCCTTTTCCCACAAGGTTTTCTGCCCTATCTGAAGATAATTTTCCAATTTCATCACATTTTGAAATGTCGTCTGCAAACTCTTTCAATTTGGGGCAGTTGAAAGTTTGGCGTTTGGTAGAGGGTTAAGTGTGATATGAGTGACCTTAATCATGGTTCACTGTAGCGTTCTTCATGTCCCGGTTTCGATTTGTTACCCAGCCTAACAACTGTTCTTTACTGAATGAAGTATGAACTTTTGTTTATAGGCGATTTTAATTGCGTCAACAGTATTTCAGTTATGTAGCGATGCCAGACTCTTAAAAATGGAGGAAGACGCCGGTCAAGTCCGGTAGAACCATCAGTACTACGTAATCAGTCAGGAGACTACCTCAGATGAAAATCCAAATGCCCAATACAGGATTTGAACCCATCAGGAGTGGGACCATGTGATGCCAAGTTCTGTGCTCTAACCACTTGGCCATGGAAGCCCCAAACATGACCTTTGTTAGTTTGTTCAAGCTTCTTAAATTGCATCAACAATTAGTTCAGTCATATTTCAATGCTCTGCTCATCCTAGATAAAGAAGACCCCCCTGTTCTTAATAGCCCATAAGGGCTGGTAACTAAAGGTAGAACTGTGGGCATTCTGTAAGTCAATCTAGAGACTTCCTCTAATGACTAGTAAAATCCAGCACTCAGGGTCTTTTCCAGGATGTTCATCAGGTGCTAGGGTGCTTGATGCTGGGGAATGTTCAACATAATAGCGGATACCTCCTCCCCTGTCAATTTCTTTTTTAATATGCATCCCCTAATGGGAAGTTTTGGGGTACATTTTAAAATTAACAGACAAAAGTTATTGTTTTTAAACCAAATAAAATGTATCAAACAATGTCAGAAGCAATTAGACTGCCTGCAGAACAAATTGAAAGTGATATGGACAAATTTTAAGCGCTAAATCAAGGCCCTTGAGGAGTTGTAATATTGAAATTCAGGCGCTGGGACCCCACCGCGCTTAACAGGCTGGGGGAAAACACTAAGCACCAATGCCATATGAATCTACAAGAAGAGGGGCTTTCTAAACCATTAGGCCATGAAAATCCTCATACGACCTTTAAAATGGGTGACAAATCAGTACAAGGGACAAATGGAATGCTACATTAGCTTCATATTAGTCATTGAAAATTTAAAGTTTTTCATTTTTTAAATGGTGTTTAACGCCATTGGCAACCATATTTCAGCTATGTTACGGCTTTCCTGTATGTATCCACTGGTACCAGGCTTAGGCTCCACCACCTTTACCACTGGGCTACGCAGAACCCTTAAAGCTATTTAACGAGAAGTTGACTGTTATTTAATGAGAATTTGACTGTAAGAGATATTGAAGGACCAATTTCTTAAGTTAAATAGATCTGGGTTTTGTTCATTAAGCATGCCACATTATCTTATAAATACCTTCATTGCGTTTTCTTACCAGTTTCAAGTAGTACATGACTGTTTTTCTACCTATATAACATTTATAGAACAATACCGTATGCTTCAAAACAAAAAAGGGTGTTCTGAAATGTCTTTCAACGAAAAAGTATTTGAAAGTTGGCAATGACACCTTTCACTTCTTAACCCATAATCATTGATACCCTAAAATTTGTTCATGATGTCAAGAAAACTAGGCGTATCATAGCCTGTTGTTTGTGGTAATTCAAAAACTAACCAGCATATCCTCTTTTGTGGAATAATTTTGTAGAATTATCACTATAATATGATCCTATCTTTTTTTTTTTGTATGGTGTTAAACAGTTTTCAGTTATGTAATGGCTTTCCTGGATCCACCAGTACTAGGCTAAAGCTCTAGAGTGACTGACCAAAGGCCACTCCCACGAAAACCAGAAGTGGCATTGGGGCTCGAACCCAAGCGTTTTCTACCAAAGTGTAATGGCCTTCTAAATCTTTATATAAGATAGGTATGATGTAATTCTATAAATAAATGTTCCAAAACAAAATTCAAACAAGAACTTCAAACACTTTTTAATTTTGAATACCTTTTCCTTTAACCCGTTTAAATCAGATGTATCAATCTTGTCTTCAGAATTCTGATTTGAATCTGTCTCTTTGTTTGCATTTGATAAAGACTCATCAGGTTTTACTTGAGGTCCAGTCTTTATGGAATCAGCTTTATGCAAGCTTCCTGTGCTTGATCGATTTTCCTGAAAATTACAAGAAGTGATATTTTCTAAAGTCATAAAGTCAACCTTCCATACGTTTTTATTTCAGGCAAGTAGAGATTGGATTGGAGAAAACCAAGACAAACAGATATCAAAAGAAGCAGGCATAAAATAGCAGATAAAACAAAGCACTTGAAATAGGGAAACTCTGAAGCATCACCTGAAAAAGTCCTTTACAGTTAACACAGCTAATCCTGACAAACACATTCCTTTAACCCATTACCAAATAATAACAACATTTAACCATTTTGTTGCAGACGGCTCTGGAAAACATTGTTGGAAATAGAGAAATTTCTCCTTTTCCCACAATGTTTTCTGCCCTATCAGAAGAATAATTTCCAATTTCATTACATTTTGAAACGTCGTCTGCAAACTCTTTCAATTTGGGACAGTCGAAGATTTGGCGTTTGGGAAAGGGTTGAGCAGTTTTTCCTGCCAATAATTTTACTTTTTTGTTTTATATGGGGAATCACATCATGTCCACATTATTTCAGTTATGTTGCGATGCCTGACTTCATGATGGAAGGGGACCCCATACTCAACTCTGGTCAAGCCAGGTAGAACCATCAGCACTCCAGAAGTCAGTCGGGAGAAATCCAAATTCCATCACCGGGATTTGAACTCACTTTGTGAGTGACCATGTGATTTCAAGTTCTGTACTCTAACCACTTAGCCAAGGAGGCCCCCCATAATTGTTACTCAATAATCTGTTAAAAATGCGTTACAAAAAATATCATTGAAGGAAAATATCCTCAAAAATCTTATCCATGCCATCAATTAAGAAATGTTATAGTTGTAAACATTTAAAAAAGAAATACAAAAAAATTAAAATTGACTTACAGGTCTCCGGGGCTTATTCGTCTTTCCTCTGGTCAAAACATCATGAGGTACAAATTGATCTAATTGTTTTCTGTAAACAGATATACAGTCAATTAGATCCTTTCTTACTTCAGAAAAAAAAACATATTGTAGAGTTCAGTGCAATGCTATAGTGAGTGCTTCATGTTTGTGCCTTGCATTGAACCCTAATTGTTTGGAAAGTTGTATGACAGACTAACCTATTGTTAGTCATTATGATGGGCAAGGACAAGAAATGAAGCTCAGTTCTCAGCGCCATTAATAACATCTAAGCTAAAATGAGTATTTACAATTGGTAAATAATTGGGCAGGGTAATCATATTATAGTTATAATCAAACAATAATGAGAGGGATGTTCATTTTTTTTTTTTTTTTGGAAAGCATGCAGACAACTTTAGCCATTTAAAACAAGGATCCAGAAAAGGGCTTAGAAATTTAATGTTAACAACCTTTGTCACTAAACCAATGACCATTTTCAATCACTTTACTTCTCAGTTGCTGAAATCCCGTGATTTCATTAAATAATGAGAAGTGACCCATCGCGCCTGTCAGCACTTCTATGAGAAATCCGGTTCACAGGAATTCCTTTTCGCGAACCTTACTAAACGCTACAGGACAAGAACAGTTTAACATTTTTGAAGACCACCATGATAATGGTATCTAAAAATAGCACTTCTTCCTTCTAAGTTTATTTTGTTGTTTATGACATAAATCTGTTTAATAAAACGGTTTGCAATTTCTTCAAAACAAATGATTCATATTATTTATGTACAGTTAGGAACGGGGTAGGGAAGCTGTCAAAATCTAGTTTTAAGTCAATGTAGAAATCTATGTTGTTAATTTATCGGTAGATAACAATTTATTTTTAAAAGTCAAAATCCCAATCTGTGAGTTAGGCCTTTTTATGGTCCAACAGTAAATCCTATTTTGTTTTCACTCATTACAGTACCAACAGAGATTGGAGAAAAAAGTAAAGACATAAGCAAAAGATGAATCTTATGTAGACCACTGTAAAAGAACACTACTTCAAACAACGTTAAAACTTCTTTTTCATATATCTATACCAGACTATAACCCTTTACAAAACGCCAAATTTTTTACTATTCCGAATTGAGAAAGTTTGCAGAAGACATTTCAAAATGTGACGAAATTGGAAAATAATATTCTGATAGGGTTGAAAACATTATGGGAAAAGGAAAATTGCTCATCACAAGCAAATTCTTCCTTACCCACAATGTTTTTCAGAGTCGTATGCACAACAAACTGTTAAATTGTCATAATTGTTTGGTAATGCGATAAGTGAACCAATTTAAACAACAAGAGATGTCTCCTCATTTTTTATGTTGCTTTACTCAAGAGAAGGGGATTTAAAGGCATGTGGTAACTCCATTATAGTGATAAAATAAAACAAACTAAAAGCTCACCTTTTGACATGCTTTATATCAACATGCATGTCTTCCTTATAAAGCTGTATGTGTATTGACTGTTTGTAAACTGAAAGAGAGAACAAAATAAATCATAATCAACTGAATTTTATCATGATATTTATCTCCATTGCCTATGAAATAGCATTGCTTATTTGAACAAATCAATTGTCATTTCTATGCAATAAAAGTATACTAGCGTTAAGAAAAGCTTCAAAAGTGGGTAATATGAGTTATGAATTATGATAGAATATGTTGAAACATAGCAAAAAACCACAGGATCATGACAATATAACGCCTGCAATATTTGATACGTATTTCTCAAAGTGTTATTTTCACTAATTTGGTGCCAATTTAACTTCATTGTTTACATCTGAGTAACATCTAAAATAGCAAGGAGCGCTCGGATCAATGAGTGGCGATCGCCTGGTTAGTAAAATCATGTGAAACACATAAAAATATTGTCATACATCCAGTATTAACAATGTGGTCATTAAATATAGAGAATTTCTTATGTTTGATTGGTTCCCAACGTTTCTCAGCTGACATTGTTTTATTGTCAAGTGTAAACAAACCTTATCATATTCACTCTTTTAAAAGCATCATTTGAACATATAACAATGCCAATTCTTCTGTAAAAGGGAATTTAAAGTACATTTAAGTTAATTTTCAATTATTCTAGAACTTTGACAATTTATGTGTAAATGAGCGCAAAGATGGCTGTAAAAGAAAAGATAATAAACAGTTTCATTATAATTAGATAAAAGAGAAATGTGTTGAAGGCTACTTACTTATATTTGAAAAACTTTGTATGTCAAATGTGAGATCAACATTCTGGTTTTCAACTTTGTTGAATGACAGACCAATAAACCATCGACACAAGAACTGTGGGTCACTGAAATAAATAATGAATGAATGGTGTTTTATGGCGCATTGACATTTAAGGTCATTTAGCGCATTATAATCGAAATAAACAAAATTTGGCAATCACGAGTGAAAATAACTATACACTTGCAGACAGAATTAACCCTTAGAATGCTGGATAATTTTCTAAAAATAAATTTTAGAATTGTCTGCTTTCCAAAACCTTAAACATCTGCTTAATTTTAATGAATAGAGATACCAAGAGAAGCAAACAGGTTAGATCACAGGCCAGTCACAAATTTACTTGGCGGCTAGCCTGGATCCAACCTGTTTGCATAAGCATGAAGTTGGTTCCAGCACTAAAGAGGGTTAATTTGTGGCAAAAAGTTGCAGATAAACAAAGTAAGGCAAATGGCTCGTGTTAACTTAGCTTAAAGGGGATTAATTGGGGTAACTTCCCTACAATAGATTGTGAGACAGTAACTAAGATAGCAAAACTGTGACTTCGACATTAAAGCATTGATAGTCAGTGATTGCAGAATAATCTTTGCAGCTTGATGAATCAACCACTTCATAAAAGGTTCTCACTCGAATAGTCTATTAACAAGAATTGTCCATTAAAACAATGGCAACTCCTAATTGATATATAAACACTGTTTCAGATAAACAAGGAAGCAAATTCTCCATAATAAAGCTTCTTTGGCTACTAAAAGTGCCTTTTGTAAAACCATTAGACAATGACAGACTGCCACTCAAAACGATTTAACAATTGAATCCCTGCCTAAAGTTGCTGATTCTAACCACACTACCATCTCTGACCTTGTGCAGTTTCATCTACGATCTTGTTCCAGAGGCCAAGTTTTACAAACAACTCGTAAAAAAATGTTGGATGTCAAATCTTAAGGTTAGCTTTACTGCTTTGAAGCAGACAGGTTATTAAAAAAAGAAAGCAATGCTTCCTTTAATGGGACATGTTATGAACCAGGACTCTTTCTTGTCCATCATTCACTTGTAAAATTTCAAAACAAAATAATTTATAGCTATAAACAATCGGTATTTTGTAATTCTCTTCTTAGGCTCCTTACCCAAATATTACCTCATTAAGAATTAACACAATGTCCAATAAAGACATCATTGAATGCTCTTGGGGTAGACATCTGAAATATTGTGCCAATGGAGGAACTTATTAATCATCATATGCACAATTTCATCTTGTCGTAAATGTTTCAATGTTTATATATCAAGTTTGCAAGTTTGCAATTTTCAAGGAACCTTTTTGCATCTTTAAAAATCTTAACAATGACTGTTATAAAAATCCCCATATTCTGGAAAGTGTAAATACCCACCTGTCGTCTTGTCTGCCAAAAGATTCTGGAGTTACATGTGCGAGTCGTATAAATGGATTCCTCTCCAAATTACCCACTAAAAGACGAATCTTGGACTCTATATAACCCTGCCTGGAACAATGACAATACATTTTTAGAATTAACCTATGTGTTTTTGGTTTACCTCTGTACCTTTCACTTTAAAGAATTAGTGCAACACTATATAGATAGTATGCTTTGTATTTGTATAGGATATGATATAATATTGCACTGAACCATCAATTTGTTCATGATCCAAATTCTTCAGCAAATATCAAAACAAAATTCAAGTCGGAAAACAATCTTTTTCATCTGATATGGAGAACAAATCACTGTGAAAAGTGAGAGATATTGTTTGTTTTTTTTTAGAAAATATCTCTGCTAAATCTACTATTTAAGTTGTCCAGAGTAAGTAATAATTAGTATTAATTCTATGGATAAATCAAAACAACTTAGGTTTAAAGGTGTCAATTAAGGCAATCATAATAAATCAAGACATTTCAACAAAGATCTTTTGTAGCAAGTCATCCATTATAAAGAGATCCAAATAAGTGGTATTTTTATTTTTAGAGACAAAGACCATTCTCTTGAGTACCCATAACAAATCTTTTAAAGAGGAAATAGAAAACAAATTAAAGGAAAGACCCTACTTTGATAGACCTCTGGTTTTCCCTTTTTAAGAAAAATACAGGTGAGGATTTGATCATTTTACATGTATCACCAGACAACAGTAATCAAACAATAAGGACTTACCATTCTAAAAAATGATTTTCTTCTTCAGCATGACATGTTAAAACGATATAATGCCTGCAATATAAAAGTCAAATACAAAACCATGTGTAACAGATACTCTTCAAGTTCTTTTAAGTTCAGAATAATAGAAAACTGGTAGTTTGAAAATCATAAAAGTCATTTCATTTGTCATTTATCTAGCTATCCTTCATCTAAGCCATACTCTTAAGAACAAGGTTTAAAACATTTATTCAAATTTCCATTTGTCTGATTTCCGTAACAAGTTGTGCTCATAACAATAGAACATACTATTCGAGGAGAGAGACTTACTTATATTTCTGGAAAAATGTTGATGGTTCAAAAAGCCTTTTCCAATCACCATTTTCTTGTTGTTTATAAATGTCTGTGGTGACGTCTTTCCCTAAGTAAACACAAATAACATAAATGAACAAGTTTCATTCAGATAGTAGTTCTGAAAATAAGGATACATCCCACGGATTTGAATTTAGAAATAAAGTGTATTTGGCAACATTGATTTAAGGAATAAAAAGAAAGTGGCCCAAATAATTACAGAAATAGATTCCATTTATTACATACTTCCTATATGTCTTGTTGTCTTTATATACCATCAGTCAAAAATCTTTTGAAATTAGTATAAATTGGCAAATATTGTATATTTTTCTATTTACAGATAATATTTGGTGCAATATCATATAAGAACTTTCCTTTAAAGGCTCATGAAACGAGCCTAATGCTATATCAAACTATATTATGTGGTAAACTTTTGGTCAGAATCTAATAGTTATCACCAAAACAAACCTATCAGCACAACTTAAATGTGAAAGCCAACAAGGAATAACCAAGATTTGCCAGTTCAATAATTGAAATTGTCCAATTCTTCACCTCTGACCTGGTCACATGATAAACAAATTTTTTAACAGACCAATCAGATTTAGTTATTTAAAATATGTAATCAAACAGATTGTCGATAAACATTATTTAATTGGAGATGAATATATTTCAAGCACAACATAACATATGTTAAAGGACTTTATTAAATAAGGTCTAACAGCATTTATAAATTAATTTTTATGACTTTTATGAACATGATAAAAGAACTTAATATATATTTCAGTAATATATGTGTACCAATATCCTTTCGTGTGCCTTTAAAGACTGAGAAACAGACCATTTTTGAATTTCTTTTTTATTATATGTAGAGCCTACCTTCCTTGAATTCATCAATCATGATTTGTCTGGTGGAGTTGGTGACATTAAATGTTGAGTTCTGTGATGGATAAGCTGGGGTGATAATAGGCATGAGATGGAAACGGTCAGCCGGGTTGATCTGAAACAGCCATTATCAACACATGAGCTCACAGCTATATCAATACACTATGAACAACTTCACCATTGATATGTTTATATGTTTATGTCAAACAAATGAGCTTATTTGTTTATTTAAACCTTTACCAAACACAAAATGTTAGACTGTCCCAAACTGAAAGAGTTTGCAGACGACATTTCAAAATGTGATGAAATTGGAAAATAATCTTCTGATAGGACAGAAAACATTGTGGGAAAAGAAAAAAATGCTCGTCATGAGCAATTTCTCCTTTTCCCACAATGTTTTCTAGAGAGATCTGCAATAAATTGGTTAAATGTCCTTATTGTTTCATAATGGGTTAACAAAACTTTTCAATGTCATGCAAATAAGTTTAAAACAGATTTGAAGAGAACCAAAATCTTTATAACCCATTTCCTTTTAACGCACTTATACCAGTTTTAAAATACATGCATTCAAAAACTTCAGCAATCATTCTGACAAAAGGAGACTCTACTCATGAGCAATTTGTCCTTTTGTCACTTTGGATTCTTCCTAATATTAGACAAAAAATGTTACTTTTATTCATTTACTTATCTTTTGGCACATGTTTACAAATTAACCAATTACCAAACAAAAATGACATTTTACCATTTTGTTGCAGACGACTCTGGTAAACATTGTGGAAAAGAGAGAAATTGCTTGTGACTCCTTTTCCCACAATGTTTTCTACCAATCGGGATTTATTTTCCAATTTCATCACATTTTGAAATGTTGTCTGCAAACTCATTCAAATTGGCTATGGTAAAGGTAAGAACCGGTTAAAAGGAGGTATTCTACATAACTTTATCACAAAAGACAGCAAACTCTCAACTTATTATGAATACCAATAAAAAATACCAATGAAAATCTGCAGATAACTTAACGATAACATTGTTACAAGGAATTTTTCCTACAAATTCTTTGAATGTGGTTGATGCACATTTAAGTAAGAATCTATGGACTAATGGCTTAACCCCTTACTCCATCATCTCTCACTTTACCCTGGTAACTGCATAAGTACTTAGAAACCATTGTGACAAAAGGATAAATTGCTCAATTAAACCAAGCAAATAATCCTTTATTCACCTTTATTATACCCAATATCATAAAAGCAATGTGCTCTTCAATGTTTTTCGCTTTCAACAGTTGCTTCCAATTTGGACCAGTTACAATTCCCATATGGAGCAAAGGGTAAATAATCAGCCCAATGGATGTTCGCATGAAGGGAATGGTAAAAATCACTCACTCTTGGGTCCCAAACTGGAAACCCTAACTTGTTATCTGTGGTTAGTTGTTTCAGTAAGACAGGATTAGGCCATTCCCTGTGGAGAAAGGCATGTATAAACAAATCAATCTAGTAATTCTTTAAATGCATATTAACCCTTAGAATGCTGAGTCTGCTTTCCAAAACCTTAAATATCTGCTTAATTTTGTTGAGGAAAGATACCCAGAGTAGCAAGCAGGTTAGATTACAGGCCAGTCATCAATTTACTTAGGGGCTGGCATGGATCTTATCTTTTTGCATAAGCACAAGGTCTGTTCAAGCACTATAAGGGTTAAAATTGCTTGTTCACAGATGAGAAAAGTTTGAAAGAAAAAAAACCTCCATAAATAATGCAGTTTTTGTATAGTTGCATGATATACAGTGAAGCCTCGTTTATCCGGACCCCGATTATCCGGATGTCTCGCAATCCGAACGAAATTGTAAGGGAACAGAATTAATAGACCAGTTTGTTGCAGACAAATTTTGAAAACATTGTGGAAAAAGGAGAAATTGCTCGTTACGTGCAATTTCTCCTTTTCCCACAATATTTTCTGCCATATCAGAAGATTATTTTTGAATTTCATCACGTTTTGAAATGTCGTCTGCAAACTCTTTCAATTTGGAACGGTCGAACATTTGGCGTTTGCTACAGGGTTAAAGTATACATGTGCATATAGACCATTTATGTCTTAATGTGTATAAGGACATGCTCTGCTTCATCCGTCCGGGTGATTCGGTAATCCGGACATTTTGTTGGGAACGGCCGTGTTCGGATTAACGAGACATCAATGTACAAGTAGCTATTGAAAGTGTAAATAGTTCAGGAAGTGTCAATATGTTTCTTAGTTTATACAGTCTATATGCGGTGATCTCAAAACTGTTTCCACGCTTTTGGATTTAAAAACATGTTAATTCCATGGTAGAACCTTCTGCATTCAGTAAGTCAGTCCTCTCAATGAAATCAAAGTGTCCTTTGATTTTTTTTTTTTTTAATATGGGTTTTACATCACATCAACATTATCTCAGTTATGCAGCGATGCCCGACTCTTAATGATGGAGGAAGACCCCACACTCAACTGCCCATAAGGGCTGGTCAAGGCGGGTAGAACCATCGGCATACCGTTAGTCAGTCGGGAGACTGCCTCTTATGAAAATCCATATCCCTCTCAGGATTTGAACCCACGCTGAGAGGGGCCATGTGATTTCAACTTCTGTACTCTAACTACTAGGCCACGGAGGCCCCTAAATTCTTCTTTTAAAACTCCAAGGATAATTGTACATCCAAACTCCTAAGGAACACGGTTATGAATAATTTATTTCTCCAGCATCAGCAACAACAATGTTTAATACAAATGGCTTTTTTTGCATTGATCTTTATGTCTGTGAGAATTGTCAAAGCAATTAGCAACTACTGAGTGTTAAAAGTGAAGAACATATAGACACTTTTAGAAAGGCAAAGTGAGACACAAAAACTCGACATGAAGTCTCCTATTTTTGTATCATTTGAAATAGTTCCTGTGCCATAAAGGTTGCTTGGGGCAACATTACAAACATTAACTCTTAATTTCTTATCCAAAACCTATATCATATGAACTCATTACAATCATCTTGGCAAGAAGATTCTAATGAGTGCCAAATAAATATGATCAGCCAGAATTTTCTTTAAAAGCATTGCTCTCAAATGACTCTTTTTAACACTGTCAACTTATGGTTTCTTTAGGCATGAAAACACCTTAGTAAAAGCTGTTGAAAAAAGGTTTTCCTTACCAGGTGGAATAAACCATGAAGAATTTGTGTATGAGGGTTGAGGGCACTGCATTTGGGTAAAGCTGACATACCCTGGCTACCAGCATAGCCCAGGACACACCACCCAGAAAACCCAGAGAATTGGAATAGATACCCCGACCTGGAAAAACAAAACAAATAGAGGTTGCAAAATGTTACACCAATCAGTCTGGGCTATTGACCAACTCTCTCATAAGGGATTTTGTGACATCTTTAAATTTAGCACAACTTTTACTATTTGTGATATTGGTTACAAACCACTGGCCTAGGAGAAGAATATCTTACAATGAGCATTTTTCTATAATCCATGGTTCCTGATTTTGTCTACAGCATTTTTTTCCCTGCAATTTAACTTACAGAATTATTCAATGTAAATGGAGCTTCAAACCTTTAACCCTTTACCAAATGCCAAATTTTTAACTGTCCCAATTTGAAAGAGTTTGCAGACGACATTTTAAAATGAGATGAAAATTAAAAATAATCTTTATATAAGGCAGAAAACATTGAGGGAAAAGAAGAAATTGCTCTTTTAGAGCAATTTCTCCTTTTCCCACAATGTTTTCTAGAGTTGCCTGCAACAAACTGGTCAAATGACGTTATTGTTTGGTAAAGGGTTAACCATAATATTTTCTTCTCTGAAGAATTTCTTTTTATCTATTGTTTATACCATTAACAAAAATGGTGAGAAAATACTGCAGAAGAGAACTGGAATGGGCATTGTTTATAATCATTCAATTTGTATTCTTTAAACTTTTACCAAAAACTTCAGATTGTGTTTGTACAAATAATGCTATTTGGAGTTAAAGGCCAAATACGGTACAATGTTTAAATGTATCTGTTTCTTTTCATTAAGTCCCACTTAAAAATCATTAGTTAACAGTTATATGTTTATTGAATATTCTTGATAGTTTCAAGACAATAAAGAACATTCTCTACAGTGACTGACTTTAACTTTGTAACTCTAATCTGTCTTAAACATGTTAGAGTGTTTACATATACATCTTCTTAAAATCAATTATAATGAAATACTTAAAAGACATCTTCAATAAAGTATGTATAATAGTTTTGATCAATCTTGAAAAAAAAAACATGCAAGTTGTGCATCTTGCATTAAGCTCACTTTTTCTAACCATATTTTCTTAATTCCTGTAAAAATGAAGCTAGAATTATAAGGTCTTGTTGGATTGATTATCATGACAGGCATATTCTCAATGATCAAGTAAATGTCAAGTTAGGCATATGTTCAATGATCAAATTATTCATATAAATATTATCATGTAAAAGTAAAAAGACCTTTAGCGCAAAAACATTAGAAAGAAATACTCACGCTTTGCCCACAATTTAATTGCACGAAGGGTCATTCGAAAGGTTTCTACATTTGGCACTAAGTGTAATATTTCATCTGTTACCCTGGAGCCTGTAAATGGAATAGCAGTGGTTGTTTTTTTTCAGTTTTGGGGGAAGGGGGTCGGGTCTAATGAGGGGGGAAATGACCTTATAAAGGGGAAAATTTCTATGCTTATCAAGTAACAGTACAAAATCAATTTTAACACTATAATTCACCATACATAGAGAGAAAAACACTATTCCGCTCTTTTTTTTCATCAACATGTTATGTTCTGTTCAAAGTTCAATGTTTCGCAATTAAAATTGAATAACACCTCAGAAAGGGGAGTTTTTCAAATATTGTGAGGGAAAACATATACTCTATTGATGGGGGAATCGGGCCTTATAACGGATCGGGCCTTATAACGGCGAATATTTCATCCAAGAAAAAACACAGAATTGTAGGTTATTATTTTGATGCCAAAAAAATATTCTAGTATTATCTTTTCATATTTGGCATTTTTTCAATATTTTTCATTCATATGGATTTTACATTGCTTCATCAATTTTTCATAATGCTGTGATGCCATGTTCATAATGATGGAGAAAGACCCAAAACTTGATAGCCCATATGGGCTGATTAGGCTGGGTGTTCTTCCTAGCCTAATCAGTTCATAGGGATTCCAGATGGCTGAGGGTTCAGTGCAAGACTACAGTAAGTACTTCATGTTTATGAAGCACTTACTATAGTCTTTCATTAAACCCTCAAGTCTACCTTTCATAAAAATTAAAATGCAGTCAACAGGATTTGAACCCACTAGGGAGGGACCATGTAAATTCCTAGTTCTGTACTCTAACAACTCAGCCATGGACAGAGGCCACAAATTCTTGATCAACCCAAAACAGAAGAATATCAACAATCATTGGGAAGTGTTTAAAACAGGAGCATTTCTTAGAACAGAGGGGCTCATTGGAGCCATATCTTGTTCTCAAAAAGCAATTCCAAGAGGAAGTCAGCACTCATAAAAATCTGTAGATAGACGCCAAACGTAAACGACTACACTGTGACATTAAGACATATTATGCTCCGTTATGGAGAATGTAAATCACAAGCTTTTTGGGTAAATAATCTAACCACTGTACAAACTAATTGCAAGCAATTTATCCTTTTGTCACAATTGATTTTACACGACACCACAATGAAAATATTACTTATCGTTCTTTATTTATTCATATGGGGTTTAACCCAAGTCAACAATTTTTCAGTTATGTAACAGCTTTCCAGTCATCAGTTCTAGGGAAAAGCTCTGAAATGTTTTGCCAAAGGATATCCACAAACCAAGGGCATTTCAGGGGCTTTTACTCTGGACCCCCAAATTTTCCATACTTAAAAATTTCATCTGCTGATATCTACAAAATTAAAACAGTAGAAATGATCCCATAGCCAGCATGGAGTAGCACATTATTGTGGTTCAAATAGAATTAGGATCACGCACCCTGCCAGTGGAGTCGTAGATAACTTACCATTGAGACTCCGTACACATTTTTGGTCCAAGTTCTTTAATAAGGATTCATCTCTCAGGTCTATATCTTCCGGAATAGTTGGCAATGCCAACCTGGCAAATAACATATCCAACTGAAATCAAAGCAACAAATGAATTCACCTTAAAGTAATACTTGTGCTCAGTTACAGTAAAATTGTGTAAATTCTAGAATAATTGACAATTAACATAGAAATAGGTTTAATTCCCCTTTTAGAGAGTAGCTGATACAGTATCATATTCATGTGATGCTCTTAAAAGAGCCAAGACGATAAGGTTTGTTTACAATAAGCAATAAAACAGGATCAGCTTAGAATTACCGGGTATATTTTTTATAAAGCGTATGTGACCAAAGATATCGGAGAAATTCTCCATTTTGAATATTTGTGTTTTGTGTTGGATAAGTAACACCCACTACTTTTCCAAGTGATCATCACTATTTTTAGTTACGTGTTAAGAAAGATTTTTGTGTTTTCTGCTTTCCAAAACCTAAAATGTCTGCTTAATTTTGATGAAGAAAGATACTCAGAGTAGCAAAAAGGTTAGATCACAGGCCAGACGCCAATTTACTTGGCAGCTGGCCTGGAGCTAACCTGTTTGCATGAGCATGAAGTCGGGTCCAGCACTATAAGGGTTAAGTACAATGCGGAATCACCAATATAGACCTTTTCTTACCTCTATACCATCAAACTCCATCTTTATAACAGGTACATACGCTTCCTCAACTGCCTGTAAGAGGATAAACATATCGATAAACAAGTCCAATATTTTGCAATTTAAAGTTGAAATTAATCATACTACATTTGTGTTCTTTAAAATTTCCTTGGCCCTCGAAGGAAGCAGTCTAGATTCGAATGAGTATTTGTAATTGTACATTATTAAATGAGTGAAGGACAGGGGTCCAGGGGTAGAGCCTCGGCCTCGTGACACGAGGGTCGTAGGTTTGAATCCCATGAAAAGCTGGATCTGCCTTTCAACCTTTTATTAATCCACAATTGGCGTGAGTAATGGTTATGTACCCAGGACGCAGAATAGAAAGTGATTAATTAAGTTGTGAGAACTTCTTTCACAATCAATGTAAAATAAATAAGTTTGAACTAAATGAGTGTTGATAATAAAAAAAAATCTTAGAGGATTCTGACACTCAATTGTGCTTTACTGTTGGTTTAAATTTTGACTGGTTTCAAAATTACCAATGATATGGAATGAGTCCATACAGTTTCTTTGATAAATATCTCTAGTTTTTACACAAAACTTTATTGGAAATTGCTTCAGTTAGGAAAAGGTCTTTGATCATTTGCTTGTTTGTTTATCAGGTTTTTACAATGTGTCATTTCAGTTAGATTGCTCAGCCCTGCTCATTAACTGTTTTAGTGTTGGATCCAACTTCATGCTTATGCAAACAGGTTGTGTCCAGGCCAGCAGCCAAGTAAATTGGTGGCTGGCCTGTGATCTAACCTGTTTGCTACCCTGAGTATCTTTCCTCATCAAAATAAAGCGGATATTTAAGGTATTCAAAAGCAGATGACACAAAAATTGATTTCTAGAAAATTACCCAGCATTCTAAGGGTTAAAGATGGATGAAGACCCCAAGCTTTACCACCCATAAAGGCAGGCCAATTGATTATTTTATTTTGACTCACATTAACCTAATAAAGTGCTTACCCGCAAATCTTTCACTTCTTCCTGTTCTTTCAGCAAATCGAGAAATGAAGTGAAGAAATCGGACCTATCTACATGCCTTGGAGCCAAACACAATGTATCAATATCAGCACCTGAATAAAATTGTTACATCAAAGGTATTCACATTTCAATCTCACTCAAATGTACCAGCACATGTATTTATTATATTCATACCAGTGAAATACTTGGATTACTCAGTGTATAAATTTTCAATTCTGTCACAGTGAATATTGTCACTAGTGATGATATCAAAAAGTCATATCATCACTAGAGATGATATCAGTTTTAACTGAACTACTTTCTTTTACCATTCATTTGCCTAAAAGTGATGGCTGCAATTTTGCATACGGCACAAAGATGTTTGTATTCTCAAATGTATCAATACACATGAATGATGTCATGAGACGTGTCATGAGTGTGGTAAACTGCTTTAATCCTCCCATTTTATATTCCATTTGGTGTTTAAGAAGATATTTTGGTAAATAGATTTAATGTATTGGAATAAAATAAATAGAATAATCAACTTTATTTGATTGATATAAAAAATATGTCACTTGAATGGGTTGTTATTATGTAGAAAAAAAACGTTCTTCGAACTCTTTTTTCAACCTGATTACAACCCTTTCTCATGACATATTTTTGATATCAATCGAAAGGAGTTGATTATCCTCTATATATTTCATTTCACACACTCACTTTTAGACCCCTCTACAGGTTATGTGTGTAAAATATAAGCTGATATCTCAAAGAACATGTTACATGAATTTGTGAGTTCTAGGAGTAACAGAAAATTAAAGAATTCTGCAAAAATCAATGGGTCTCACGAATAACATGTATTTGTTAGAGCTGATGTTTTATACCTCGGCTACTACTGTTGCATTAACAAATTCCTCCAATTTGTGACCAGTCCAAATTCAAAGCAACAGCAGACGACAAGTTATAACAATACTGATGTACACATTCTTAATGAGTTTAGGAGGTAAAAATGTGAAGAAAAGGATTAATTTCTTAGAAAAAAATTCCTCCTTTGGTCACAGTTGTTTTTAAAACACTCTGTAACAGATGCAGTTTAGACAGTAATAATGGAGTAAAGGGTTCACTTAAGTATGAAAATATGGGTCATGACACGACACCAATGAGAACCAAACATAATAATAAAATTTCTACTTTTGAAAAAAGGTCATGATGGGTCGTAACAGCCTTTCTTTATATTTATGTATCGAGGGGATTCATGTTTGTGAAGCACTTACTATAGTCTTGCATTGAACCCTCAATATGGGTTTTACGTCGCCTAAACATTATTTCAATTATGTTGTGATGCCCGATTCTTAATGATGGAGGAAGACCCCATACACAACTCCCCATATGGGCTGTGAAGCCGGGTAGAACCAAAAATGCAAACAAGTATTCATGATTGATAAGTTCTGTATAATCATCCTCTGTAACAAAAGTGTTATAAATGTTACATTATGTCTGTTGCAAAGAAACTCAAAAGGATAATTCAAAGATAAACTTAAAAATTTCTTACCTTTAGTATGAACTCCCAATCTGTAAGACCCAAATGTACAAACTTTTCCACCAAAAGAGTCAATCTTGTTTTCTGGTATGTTGTTCTGTTAAAATGGAATCAATTTTTAAACATATTTATTGCTGTTTTTTCAGCACTTTCCCTCTAAGAATGAATTTTGTGTTAAAAGTGTCTATCAAGGACTTCATATTAAATCATAGTGGGAGAAAAATGCTAATATAAGGAAATCTTTTATTTTCAATCAACATTTGCATCCATACCAAAGAATTTGCATTGCTACAAAATCCAGAGTCTGGGAATTTTGATCATTGTTTACAAATATACAATATGGAATTGGATGCTATTCTGCCAAATGCCATACACTTTTATATTTAACCCATTACCAAACAATAACGACATTTGACCAGTTTGTTGCAGAAGACTATGGAAAACATTGTGGGAAAAGGAGAAATTACTCTTAAAGAGCAATTTCTCCTTTTCCCACAATGTTTTATGCCCTATCAGATGGTTATTTTCCAATTTCATCATGTTTTGAAATGTCATCTGCAAACTCTTTCAATTTGGGACAGTCGAAAAGTTTGGTGTTTGGTAAAGGTTTAAAAGACATTCATACAGCCGATTATAAACCCACCTTTTTCCTACTGACATCTCTGATCCACTCCTTTACCAATAAGTTGACTTTGTGAAGCACATCCATCCTGAAAAATATGTATGTAGGACTATAGTCAGGTATAGGCAATGCTTTGGACATATCCTTAATCACATGTAAAATTCTAGATTGTGGGGTACTCAGAAAAGTCATCTCAATTATAAGCAGGTTTCGAATACCTACAATAAGGGATTTACAACAGGAACTTTGCTCTGGGAGTGAAATATAAATCATTAAATATATCTTATATATAAATTCATATCTCACAATAAACCGTTATGTAGATAACGTAATTAAGCTAAATCACATTTCATGTACTTATCATACAATGTAGTCAGTTCTTACGCACAATGTCCGCAACAAAGCATAGCTCGAAAAATCCACTTGGGATTTTATGTCCCCTGTGGGGATTCGATCCTGGTTCTCCCGGGTGACAGTCCAAGACATAACCACTGAGCTAAAGGGTCGGCTCCATAACGCAGAGGTTACATCTTGTCTTGATTGATTGTTGCTATGCTGTACAGAGTGAGGCAGCTATGTAACACAATAAAAAAAGAATGCATCATTTAAATGCTGTAAATAACGCACTCGAATTCTTAATACAGGTGTACGCTTTTAGAATGGTTTATATTTGGGCGTTTCTGCAATACCACTCATATGACCAAAAATATTTCAAAGTTATATTATTAGCTTTCAATCAATTAAGATTCAGTTTTTCAAAGTGTAATATAATCAGGGTAAAAACAAGAAATATAAATTAACATTTAAAAAACAGCATCTTGATTTATTATCAGGTACAAATTTGCAAGTTAGTGTTTTACACTACCAGCAATATTGATGCTTATCATGTAACTTTAAAGTAATATTGATGTTTATCATGTAACTTTAAAGTATTTATAGCCAAGAAAAAATCAAATAATTCATATTGTCTCACCTATGACTCAAATCTTCTTCACTTTCAAAAACATTAAAAGGTCTCAGAGTTTCTTCTAATGTCTTGGTTAAGATTTTATCTACAGGTAAGGGACCTTCAAGGCTTATAGGAGAGGTAATCCCTGGATATTTCCTATTTGCTTCTGCCATCTGAAAAACAAAAATTACCAAAATACATTTTAAAGTTTCTCTAAGTGTAGATATTACAAATTGGAAGTATAATTAATATCTGTATACTGCAAAACCGATTTACTGCGGGTTGCTAGAAAATATAAGAATGTATTGGTTTGACCAAAGAATATTAGTACGCTCTCTAATTTCCATGTCATAATTTTAAGTTTGAATTATTACAAATAGTTGTTTTTAGTGTGCTGGTAAAGTTTTATTGCTGAAATAACGTTCATTGATGTGATTTAGTGCCGAAACATCAGCTGGTCCTGTTGGCAACGATCTATTCCCAATGACCCAAATTCAAAAAAAATATCGTGTGTCGTCGCAGATTTCTCCGGGTTGACAGGTCAGATCTTATTGGGAGAGGTATCGATGGATGCAGAAATCATTTGGCTATGCAGGAGATAAAAGAATTGACAGACTAGCGAGCTTAAAAAAAAAACGGACTGATAAGCGTGGAACGTCAAAACTTGTTTCTCCTTGAAGTTGTTTCCCTTGTGTATATATAGTGTTCATACAGGTATATTATGACCTATATACTGGGTATACCAAATACCGTTGACCTAAGAAGCAAATTTCGAGTAATGTATTTTAATCTCAACCCTATAAATTTAAATATTTCAAAGTTAATATTCATTCATATTTGTGTTAATCACTATCATTAAGAAGTAAAATAAACTTGTTGTTACCATTAAAATTGAATTTTAAGTTTGCAATATTGAAGCTAAAAAAAGGAACAGAAACTCCCAATTACCGATGATTGTATAAATTCACGTTGTTTATCCGTCTGGAAAAAAGGTCAGAGGTCAATTCGTAAACAAGAGCTGTCTGCCATGTCATTTTGAACATTTTTTGGCAAATTTGTTCATTGAGTTCCTATACATGAATCAAAATTGTAATCAGATAAGGAAATCTACCTTGAAAATTAGCATTTTCCTGCCTTTATCATAAATAGTTTGTAATACTGTTATTTATCTCATAATCTGTTAAAAAGACATTGTGCAATGGTCCGTGAAAACAACAAACTAATCACAGCGGAAGTTGTTTGATCAGAGGGGGCGAGCGCCAGAAATTTGGCAATTTATGGAATCGTCAGTAATACATATACGTCTGTAATAGGTATACGCACCATACTCCTTTGGATACAAACATTTCTCAATATTTTCCGATCGCGTCAAATTAGTTTGACTTAATGGAGTGTCACTTGGCAAGACACTTTAAAATCGCTTTATTCTGGTAGATTGAATAGGGAACAAGTATAACAATGCTCAAGAACAAGTCATGTACATGAAAGGAATATTGAAAGAGCCTTATATATTTGTAGTTTCTGAAAGGGAGTTTATGCAGTTCCTAGTGTCTTTCTGTATTCTTATGACAATGTGGTGTTGTTGCTAACAACACTTAGACAGCTTCATGAGAGCAACACTGGAATTTTTAAGCATTAAAATACTATCAGATCCGTGCAATTTCGTTTTCTTATTTAAGATCGGGTGGGGTAAACAACCAAAATACACAATACTGGTATAGCTCACAAAAAGAACCATTAATCTAAAGGCTATTTTACCTTTACTCCAAAAATGGATGCGACGAATCCGTCGGTCTAGATCTATCAGATATATTTCCAGTTCAAAATTATAGCGGGTCATTCAAGTATCCATATCAATCAGTCTTTTCATTAATTTTCGTTGTTCAACAGTGCAATGGCGGAAATGGGGTTCCGAATATAAACTTTGAAGAAAAGTGACCTCATTTATTCATTATATTCTTTTTTAATTCTACAACTTAAAAAATTGAATTGAACAAAAAGTTATGGTTTATGAATCATATTTAACCTTTTAATTATGAGAAAACAAAAATAAATTCCATTGACTGGTATTGAAAAACAAATCATTGTAAATAGACGTTCATTGACGAATAGTTTAACAAGAAAGCGTTCAACCGATCATGTCCTGTCTCGGCATTACCATATATGAGTTTGTAAACCAGTCTAGTGACTCGCACAGTTTGGTCTGTTCAGTCAAGCAACGAGAACATGGGTTTGAAAAACGTTTTTCAAGCGAATAAGATGGTAGCTACCGTCCAGGATAGGCTGAAAACAGCTGCCATTGTATTCCTCAATACCAGCATAATATTCTGGGTTTCTGTTTTACTGTACGGGACATTTAATTTCTATTACCTCCCCGTGGCTTTCCAGGAGCATCCAGTCTACTTTCACTTTCGGTACATATTACTTTCTCTTTCTTCTTCATACTGACGCTTCGTATGCAAAAACAATGCTAATTTTCCTATATTTATTATCTTAATAAAAAATGTAAGTTTGAATAAGTCCAACCCAGTAGAATTTTTAACCGTTTATGTTTGGATAAGTATCAATAGTTTGAGTGTACAATTCAATACATTTTGTGAGTGTCAACTACAGTGGCATAGAGGTGACATGTATGCGATTTCCCCCCCTTATTCCGAGTTAGTAAGTCAAAATATTGAGATAGTAAGTAGTTATTTCGACTTGCTAACTCAAAATAACGAGATAATTAAGTTGTTTTTTCGACTTACTAACTCGGAAAAATAAGATAACTAAGTCGTTATTTCGACTTAGTTAGTTTATATAACAATATAGTTAAGTCGTTATTTTGACTTACTAACTCAGAATAATGAGAGAAAAAAATTGTATATATGTCTGTCATTGACACCTCTATGCCTCTGTATGTAACATATGCATTATTTTAAAAACAATTTGCTATGCATAATAGGATTAAACAATAAAGATTAACTGACTTAATTTATGTTGTAACAGTGTGTGGCACATTTTAACATGTACATGAGAGTGTGACATAATTAAGTTATTGAACTTTGTTTAGTTTATCAACATCATTGAAATAGGAAACTAAGCTTATCATGACCAATTAATAACTGAACAAACTGGTAGAAAGCTTGTAATCATCAATACATAATGTTAAGTTTCCAAATTCCAATGCATACAAGTTTTATTTTTACAGAGTGTGTGACAGCGGTGTTGGTATTTGCTCCTTTCCTAAAGCAAACCTAAGTTTGGTCAAGCAAGAAAATCAGATGGAGGTATGGAGCCATGTTTCCCATTTTCTTTTGTAGAGACTCTCAGAAATGGAGATTTTAACTTTCTAAAATGAATTGTCTTCTTATGTAAATATAACAACCAGGGTTGTCATTAATTTTTTGAGTAAGAGGCCAACTTTCGATTTGAGGAGGTAAATGAATCAAACACCGAACAAAAATTATACAGGCATATGACCACTTTCATTTATTTTGTTATTAAAATGAAAAATTTAGCGTTTGGTAAAGGGTTAATACAGACTGGACTGTTATCTGGTAGAGAAGAGACCTTTTCATGAAAATGTATCTAGTTGTCAGGGCTTTACCCATGACTATTTGATTTTGTGTCGTGTGTTGTATATAATCTCATATATTATGTATGATTGAAGTTTTTTAATTTGTTTCAGGTGTTTAAAAGAGGCCAGATATACAGAATAGTGCTTGATATGGAAATTCCTGAATCAGATGTAAACAAAAATATTGGTAAGTAATTAGGAAATAGCCTCACATTCTGGGTACCACATTTTAACCCATTACCAAACAGTAACAACATTTGACTAGTTTGTTACAGACGACTTTGGAAAACATTGTAGGAAAAGGAGTAATTGCTCCTAAAGAGCAATTATTTCTCCTTTTCCCATGTTTTCTGCCTTATCAGAAGATTATTTTTAAATTTCATCACATTTTGAAATGTCGTCTGCAAACTCTTTCAATTTGGGACAGTTGGTAATTTGGCATTTGGTAAAGGATTAAAGGGACTAACTCATAGATTTGTGCTCTGGAAGTAAGAAAAGTTAAAAATTTCATATTGTCAAGCATTGTCACTTAACCAGATGCCATTTAATTTCTTTTCATCTAAGTTGCTGAAGTCTCATGATTTTGCTTAATGATTTGAAATGAATCTTCATGTCTGTATGCACTTCTATAGGAAAGCCAATTTACAGATAAACAAAGGAATTCTTTCTCTTGCAGCTTGCTAGTGTCACATGATAAGCGCAATTAAAGGTTTCCAAAGACCCACATTAAACAGTTTGCAAAATCTGCATGATAAATGTTCTATATCTTTTGTGTACGGTTATGAACAAGATCGGCAGGCTGTCAATAATCTAGTCTATTGTTACTTTATAAATCGTTGATGTCATTTTTTGGTAGAAGACAATTTATTTTAAACAGTTAATTTACCAATCTGTGAGATAATCCTTTTGACCCATTACCAAACAAAAACCACATTTGACCAGTTTGTTGCAGACGACTTTGGAAAACATTGTTGGAAAGGGAGAAATTGCTCGTAAAGAGCAATTTCTCCTTTTCCTTTAATGATTTCTGCCCTATCAGAAGATTATTTTTCAATTTTCGCACTTTTTGAAATGTTGTCTGTAAACATTTTCAATTTTGGACAGTAAAAAATTTGGTGTTTGTTAAATAGTTAAACCTTTTACACTCAGACAACAAGACATGTTGAATGTAAGCTGCACTAAAAGATATGGGACCTGCAAAATTAGTTTTGGATATATTATAATATTTTATTACTATATGTTTGCATTATACCATGTGTTGTGAATTTTTATTTGAAAAAAGGTCATCTTGCTGAGTCTATCCCCGTAAAAATCCTCTACATACATGTAGATAGATTTGACAAAATGTCAAATATTGCTTTGAAAAGAATATAATTTCCAGTTTATATAGACCGTTGTTGGTTATTTTGTATTACAGGTATGTTCATGATGGAGATGAAGCTTTATGATAGAGAAGGGAAGATTGCTCACTCTGCATTTAGATCTGTAAGTGTATGTATGCTATTGATTCATCGAGAAATTGCTTGGCTAAAATTTGTTAAACGACAGTGAAAGAAGCGCTGTGGTCTAGTGGTTAAAGTACAGAACTTGAAATCACATGGTCTTTGTAGGGTGGGTCCAAATCCTTTGACGACATATGTATTTTTAATGAGAGGCGGTTTCTTGACTGACTCATGGAGTTTGAATGGTTCTAACCTGCTTGACCAGCGCTTATAGGCAGGTAAGTATGGGGTCTTCCTCTATCATTTAGAGCCTGGCATCGCAATATAACTGAAATAATGTTGATGTTATGTAAAGCCCCATATAAAGAGATTAACAACAGTGAATGGAAGATGGACGACTCTCGATTCAGATTTGTAAGTGTATGTATGCTATTGATTTATCGAGAAATTGTTTGGCAACTGTTGATAAAAGGGGGGAAGACTCTCTACTCCAAATTTAGATCTGTAATTGTATGTATGATATTGATCTATTAACCCACTATTACCAAACAATAACGACATATGACCAGTTTGTTGTAGACGACTCTGGAAATCACTGTGGGAAATGGAGAAATTGCTCCTAACGAGCAATATCTCCTTCTCCCTCAATGTTTTCTACTCTATCAGAAGATATATTTCCAATTTCATTACATTTCGAAATGTCGTCTGCAAACTTTCAATTTGGGACAGTCGAAAATTTGGTAAAGGGTTAGGGCATGGCTTACAGAGATGGGAAGATTGTTTCATTCATTCAGATCTGTTAGTATATATATAATATTGCTTAAAAACCTCTTTTCGTATGTGAAAAATAAGTTTGTCAAGGGATTGTTTGGTAGATTTAAAATACTTAGCAACATTACTCCTGTTTGTTATTTCTTTTCATAAAATGGTTTTGAATTCCTCTGCTATAGTTTTGAAGCATGGATCAATGAGTATGTCTGTATTGTATTTACTTGACATTGGCAAGATGGCTTACAGATGAATTTCTGCTGATTTTCTTGATTTATAGATATTTTTATCCTTGGATTCAGGCATATTAACACCTCCAGTGCTGGAACAACTTCATGCTTATGCAGACAGGTGAGATTCATGCCAGCTGCCAAGTTAATTGGCAGCTGGCCTGTGACCTAACCTGTTTTTTCTTTCTCTGAGTATCTTTCCTGAACAAAAATTAAGCAGATATTTAAGGTTTTGAAAAGCAGACGACACAGAAATCTATTTTTAGAAAATTGCCCAGCATTCTAAGTGTTAAGAGTTGGGTTGGGTTTTGTTTCAGGCAAGTGTTCAGTATAAGTCCTTTCTTCTGGAGACTCTGGAAACGCTGTGCTTTGCACCTTTCTACCTGTTTGGTTACATTTCACAGCAGCAGACAGTACATGTGGAATTCTTCCCAAACTTTGTCGAAAACACAGTAAGTGAGGTTTATTTACAGTCAATCTTGCGTAAAGGGACCTTAGTGAAAGCGGAAAACAATCATGTCATTTGTCCCTTATAGTGCTGGAACCGATTTCATATTTATGTAAATTGGCGGCTGGCCTGTAATCTTACCTGTTTGCTACTTTGAGTATCTTTCCTGAACAAAACTTAAGCAGATATTTCAGGTTTTTGAAAACAGAAGATATAAAAATCCATTTTAAAAAAATTGCCCAGCATCCTCAGGGTTAATATGGACACCACTTGGAGCTTTATGGATGACATAATCATGTATTAAGATAGCCTCAGATTTTGTATTAACTTTCATTCATTGTTAAAGGGTGTAAGTACCAAACAAGATTTACTGTATTTTATATGTTTTTGTTTTGGAAGAATGTCATACAAATGGATAATTCATAGGTTTTAGATGCTCAGTATTGGAAAGATAGCTTTTCATTCTTTTCATTCATAAGCAAACATGAACATTTGTGTTGATTTTGGTAAAACAAATTTTCTGTTTATATAGGTATGTTGGAATGATTTAAGCACAAAATGGCAAGAAATCAATTTCTTGTTTCCTCAACTCTTCCTTAGGGTCGCTTCTAAAATGTTCCTAGAACTAGTATATGTAAGAAGAAAAAGCGACAAACATGTTTGGACTTAATAGTTTATAATTCAAACATCTCTCTTAATCATCATAAATGATCTCTTTCAGTTCAATCCAGCCATCAGAACCACATTAGAGATACAGAGTCATGTTATCCAGCTTTATAATGCAAAGCTGAAGTTGTTTACACAGTTCTCTGGAATGAGGTACAGCAGTTTTCTTCCTTGTCATTCCATTTTAGCAAATTTTGATTACACGCTTTTATAGAGTTAGGTGAAATACAGCAGACTTCTCCACTGTCAAAAAAATGCAGCTTAGTGTTTAAACAGTTCTCTGGAGTCAGGTTGACTACCGCAGAGTTTTATCCAATCAAAGCTTCAAAAAGGATCTGTTTACATTGTACGCTGGAGTCATGTAAATCAAAATAGAATTTTATATCCTGACATTGCATAAAAACTGAATCTGTTTACACAGTTTTGTGGAGTCGGGTAAACACAGCATAGTAGCTTGCCGTAATAGCGTTAAACAAAATTGAACGTGTTAACACTGTTTTCCATAGCTAGGTAAAATAAAGCATAGTTGTTTTTATCATTGGTATTGTGTCAAGCAGTTTAAAGCAAAGTTAAGCACTTAACACTGTTTTCCAGAATAAGATGAAATAAAGAATAGTTTTCTTCCTTGTCATTGCATCAAGCAGTTTAAAGCAGAGTTGAATGCTTTAACCCTGTTTTCCAGCGTGAAGTAAATAATATGAGAGTTTTCTCCCTTGTCTTTGCATTTATCAGTTAAAAGCAGAGTTGAATGTGTTAGCACTGTATTCTAGCTTAAAATAAACTATCTGAGAGTTTTCTCCCTTTCCATTGAATCGAGCAATTTAATGCAAAGTTCAACCTGCTAACACCGTTATCCCGAGTAAAATAACTGAAAAGTTGAACATGTTAACACTGTTTACCGGAGTAAGGAAAGGTAAATGTAGAGTTTTCTCCCATGTCGTCGCATCAAGAAGTTAAAGCAGAGTTAAACCTAGTAATCCATCTTCAGAGTAAGGTAAAATAAAGCAGGGTTGTCTCCTTTTGTCAAGTGTGTGGATATATATTTTTAACAAAATTTGTTGTTTTCTAATGTATGCATGGTTGTGGCTGGAAGCCTGCTTGACCAAATAAACCACAGTGCCAAAAATCAGAACCATATGTGCGGCCAATTTGATATATGATACAACAAAGAAATGCCTTTGGATAATAAATAGCCCCTAATGTTTGGATGATGATAGTGTTAACCCTTTTACAAACACGAAATTTTCGGCTGTCCCAAATTGAAAAGTTTGAAGATTATATTGCAAAATGTGTTGAAATTGAAAAGAATCATCTGATAGGGCAGAAAACATTGTTAGAAAAGGAGAAAGTACTCTTACCAAGCAATTTCTCCTTTAACCACAATGTTCTACCCTATCAGATGATTCTTTTTCCATTTCATCACATTTTGAAATGTCGTCTGCAAACATAATTTTGGACAGTCGAAAATTTGCTATTTGGTTAAGGGTTAAAGCACTTGCCTCCATTGATATTATTTTCTTTCCTATTATTCAGGTATTTCCTGTATTACTGGCCCATGACATCTGCTGTGTTTGGGGTCTCCTGGCTGTTTTCCCTGCTCAGTTTTATCGTGCTACTGTCCTGGTTCCAGTTCCGATCCAAACCCACCTCAGAGGAGGCTGTTGATGACAACGTTCTTGCGAGCATTGATATGCCATGGAAACGGCAGAGTGATGAAAGAGGTAATTGCTTTATGGACCTCTATCTTTCAGAATTTCAAGATTTCATCTATTCACTTAAATTTTTCAACACAACAGCAGAACTGAAAGGTGTTTCACATGTTTTCAAAGCTTTTCTAAAGTCGTCTGATTCAAGTAAAGACGTGCCATCTGCAGATGGTAAAGAGTGAATTTGCTGTTGCTTTCATTTTGGACCAGTCATAAAATTCAATGTAATGTAGGAAAGGGACATAATGCACATGTTAGTGTTGTGATTTAGAAGAAACTGAATTCTTCATGAGTTTATGAAAGCTTTGGTTTTGCAAGATTGGATAAGTGGGTGTTGTCCAGTGATGGAAAATGGAATTTGAAATGCAGAAGGTATAATAATATAAGGATGTACCCAATCAAAAATAGAGCAAATTTTGAAAATTCATGGTGAAATATGTAAAAAGTTATTGCATCTAACATACAAAACATGAACTTCTTCATCAATCTTGTTGTGTATTTAATGTGGGTATAGAGAATAATAGGTTAGTGACGTTAATGGGTTAAGTTTTTTGGGCAAGGCGTAGGAATTTATTGGGTAAGCCCGAAAAACTTAACCCATTAATGTCACTTACCTATTATTCTGTTTATCCCGTTACATACATTTCGAATACAGTTGACCCTCGTTTTTCCGAACACTTTCGTTCCTGGTTCGTATTAACGAATTTTCCGGAATAGAGAATATGCGAGTTAAAGCGAAATGTTAACCTTTACACGGTGTCGGTGTATCATGATAATAACTATGAAGTAAGAAATACACAATTATTATTTTTTTGAAGGGAAATATAAAGTGTGTTAAGTAAGTGTTTATTTGGTCAAAACCGATTTTAAAAAAATGACAACTTGAAGCGGTATTTCGACACGTCTTCGTTTGGCTGTGGGTGTAGACATCTTCAAGTTGTATATTCTTATTTCAATATCGAGAAATGAGCTAGGGTGGGATTGTCGAGAGTTTATTTATAGGGAAAAGGAGCATATCGATTGAGTAATAATTGAAAATGATTGCCAGACATTGTCTCCCGATCGCTGTCTAAGCAGCCAATCAGCCAATCAACACCTTTTACAAACTCAACTATCGACATGCGACCGTAATTACAATTATGTAAGACCAATCAACTGACAGAATGACCGATTAACAAACAATCAACACCTTCCAGTACACTACACTAGGTGACATGTTATGGTCAAGCATACATGCCAGTTTTCAAAACATGTGAATGCCGTTTACAACAGAAGTCCGATCACTTCATTCGCAACTGTAACCGCAAGATAAGCGATTTTACTGGTTTCCGGACTAGCCATACGCATATACTATGAAAAGTGACTGTTGGTTCCTGATTTTTTTTGTCCGGTTCCGGAACGCGGATTTTCCGCATTAAACAGTTAAATTAATGAAGGTAAGGACCGTCCCCTAAAAATTCTGTTCGGATGGTGAATAATCCGGATAAACGACGTTCGGACTATCGCGGGTCCACTGTACCCAATTTCAACAAAACAACAGAGAAAACAGTTTTTATAAAATGCAAATGAGTATGCGTGAACAAGCATGAATAGTAGTCACGAGAAAAATCTTGATGTCATAGTGTGACGTCACACGATGAAAAATGACGTCACACGGTATTCTCTGTCTATGGTAGAGTGGATAAATCTTGATAAGACATATACATAGATAAGGGTGATCGAAAAGGTATGGTGGTATATATGATATATGTCCCGAGAGTACATATGCATAGAGAAATGCAGTGAGGGCAAAGCCTAATGAATATGTAAACATTACATTTCAATACATTATAAATCTTTTCTACCTTTCAAGGGTTCAGTGCAATACTAAAGTAAGTGCTGCACGTATGTGAAGCACTCTTGCATTGAACCCTTGCTTTGGTTATATTTTCCTTCGTTCTGTCTTTTTATGATAATTCTTTGATAAATTACGTCATTTTGAGTGTCCAATTAGTGTTCAATTAACAGATGCATGTCCTATCTGGATAACAAATAAATAAAAGTTTAAATTGTATAGATTGTATTGATTCTGTGTATGTGTCAACAAAGAAATATTTTATTATAGTGACAAGCGTTAAGTATAAACTGTAAAGTAAATGTATACAACACCGGACCATATTGAGCCTATATGTTACTTTATAAACATTAAAAAGTAGCTACATATAAATGGCAGAAAGAATATGCAATAAGACAAGAAGTAACTTAAAGTAATCATTATATATGAAATTGTTAATTTATCAATTACTCCAAAAGATAAGTTTGCATAGTAAAATTTGATAGCATACTGATGTTTTGAGTACATATTTGTGCATGTTTGTGAAATAATTGAATAGAAAAACAGGTGTATTTATCACAGCTCTTGTATTGTATTTATTGTGTGTATGCATGTGAAATAATTGACCGAAACAAATGTGTATTTATCACAGCTCTTGTATTGTATTTATTGTGTGTATGCATGTGAAATAATTGACCAAAACAAATGAGTATTTATCACAGCTCATGTATTGTATTTATTGTGTGTATGCATGTGAAATAATTGACCGAAACATTTGTGTATTTATCACAGCTCTTGTATTGTATTTATTGTGTGTATGCATGTGAAATAATTGACAGAAACATATGTGTATTTATCACAGCTCTTGTATTGTATTTATTGTATGTATGCATGTGAAATAATTGACCGAAACATATGTGTATTTATCACAGCTCTTGTATTGTATTTATTGTATGTATGCATGTGAAATAATTGACCGAAACATATGTGCATTTATCACAGCTCTTGTATTGTATTTATTGTGTGTATACATGTGAAATAATTGACCGAAACATATGTGTATTTATCACAGCTCTTGTATTGTATTTATTGTGTGTATGCATGTGAAATAATTGACCGAAAAACATATGTGTATTTATCACAGCTCTTATATTGTATTATTGTGTGTATGCATGTGAAATAATTGACCGAAACATATGTGTATTTATCACAGCTCTGTGATAAATACAAAAATTGTATTTATTGTGTATCTATTGTGTGTATGCATGTGAAATAATTGACCAAAACATATGTGTATTTATCACAGCTCATGTTATGTATTTATTGTGTGTATGCATGTGAAATAATTGTCCGAAACATATGTGTATTTATCACAGCTCTTGTAATGTTTTTATTGTGTGTATGCATGTGAAATAATTGACTGAAACATATGTGTATTTATCACAGCTCTTGTATTGTATTTATTGTGTGTATGCATGTGAAATAATTGACCGAAACATATGTGTATTTATCACAGCTCTTGTATTGTATTTATTGTATGTATGCATGTGAAATAATTGACCGAAACATATGTGTATTTATCACAGCTCTTGTATTGTATTTATTGTATGTATGCATGTGAAATAATTGACCGAAACATATGTGTATTTATCACAGCTCTTGTATTGTATTTATTGTGTGTATACATGTGAAATAATTGACTGAAACATATGTGTATTTATCACAGCTCTTGTATTGTATTTATTGTGTGTATGCATGTGAAATAATTGACCGAAAAACATATGTGTATTTATCACAGCTCTTGTATTGTATTATTGTGTGTATGCATGTGAAATAATTGACCGAAACATATGTGTATTTATCACAGCTCTGTGATAAATACAAAAATTGTATTTATTGTGTATCTATTGTGTGTATGCATGTGAAATAATTGACCAAAACATATGTGTATTTATCACAGCTCTTGTAATGTATTTATTGTGTGTATGCATGTGAAATAATTGTCCGAAACATATGTGTATTTATCACAGCTCTTGTAATGTTTTTATTGTGTGTATGCATGTGAAATAATTGACTGAAACATATGTGTATTTATCACAGCTCTTGTATTGTATTTATTGTGTGTATGCATGTGAAATAATTGACCGAAACATATGTGTATTTATCACAGCTCTTATATTGTATTTATTGTGTGTATGCATGTGAAATAATTGACCGAAACATATGTGTATTTATCACAGCTCTTATATTGTATTTATTGTGTGTATGCGTGTGAAATAATTGACAGAAACATATGTGTATTTATCACAGCTCTTATATTGTATTTATTGTGTGTATGCATGTGAAATAATTGACCGAAACATATGTGTATATATCATGGCTATTGTATTCTATTTATTGTGTGTATGCATGTGAAATAATTGACCGTAACATATGTGTATTTATCACAGCTCTTATATTGTATTTATTGTGTGTATGCATGTGAAATAATTGACCGAAACATATGTGTATATATCATGGCTATTGTATTCTATTTATTTTGCATATGCATGTTAACTTACCAAACGAAAATTTATTTATATTCATCCCAGCTTTGGTATCACCTGATGGGATGAACGAAGAATATGAAACCATTGGTTCCCCAATAGAAGATGAGGGCTCCATTGAGGAAACGTCGTTGCTGTCGGCAACATCACATTCCACTGACGAATCAGAACTCCGCCACCGTAGACCTGTTTTGGATTCCTGATTTTCCACGAGAAAGGAACATTTATTCAAACCTAGTAACACTGATTTCGGATAAGTGTGAGGCTATAATGAATCTTTCGCAAATAACTATACATTTGTATATATGGTCTTGCAAATAACCATTTGGTTATTAATATGTTTATTGATATATGTTATTTGTTATTCATTTAAAATAAAATGAACTTGATTATAAGTATTTTGTAAAATAAGGTGCTAAGAAGAGTATTTTAGCCATCCAATTGTAGGTGTTTCTAGACTTTATTTATCTAGGAAGGTATGTGCCTTTTGAATAAGATGCTTTAAAAAACAAACTTTTGTTGCCTCATAGGCGTAGTTGTTTAGAGATGAACTAAAATCACAAAGACCCTCTGTGAATGGGTCCAAATTACATAAAACCAAAGTTGTCCATTTGAATTTATCAGTTTGTCCTCTACAACATAATGTTATATTCTTAATTTAGTGTCACAAACATTACAATACCACATTGTTGTCATGTTTTCCAAAATGCTTGTCATGTTCATCTAATTAGATATCTTGACCACTGTGGCGTAGTGTTGACAATAGTTGTGTCTTATTTACAACTATGATGTTGTGTTTACCATGAGGATGTCATATTCAATCCTTTACCAAACACTAAATTTTCGACTGTCCCAAATTGAAAGAGCTTGCAGACGACATTTCAAAATGTGACGAAACTGGAAAACAATGCTCTGATAGGACAGAAAACAATGTGGGAAAAGGCAAAATTATTCATCACAAGCAATTTTTCCTTTCCCCACAATGTTTCCCAGAGTTGTCTGCAAATGTTGTCATTGATTGGTAATCTTGTGTCATACTTACTATATTGTCCAACTTTAATGTTATATTGAAATTTGTGGCGACACATTTTCTTTGGTTGTTATTTTATATTTTGCTCTTTAATGTCATATTCATCATCACATTTAAGGATTCGGCAAATTGATCAAAATTATAGCAATTTATTTACATCTTTGTATGTAATTCACAACTACATTGTCTTCCTTAGTGTTTAGAACTAAATCACTTTGATAGACAATTTGTATTATTTTTTTCTTATTAAATCGAAAATATTGGGATGTGAATCGGTCAGTACAACACAGGTATAACTCATTTCCCATAGTGAAGAATGTTTATAAAAGTTCCTCCTATTCATTGATAATGGATTGAGAGACAAAATCTATCAATATTAATGTTCCTGTCTTCTATCACAATATTTTCTGTAAACAATTATATTTTAATTCGTAAAAGAAAACAGTTATTGTGAATAGGTCTTTTGTCATATGAAAGGAAACTTACTTTTCCATATGTATTTCACTGTGATTGTTTTGTATAGAAGAGGAACAATCAGTCTGTCTTTGCAAAAAGATTTTTCCATATTTTTTCACTTAAATGAATTAAAAAATGAATTAAAAAAAGGGGGGGGGGAGGGTGCCTTCAATATACCTTGAGTTGATGTTGTTAATATGTTACCTTTTTGTCATTAAATATTGCAGTGCAATAGTAATTGTATGAATTTGTTATGAGGGAAGTATTAAACGTTTATTTTCATATGTTGTTCTTTCCTTGTTTTCTTGTTTGATCTAACAAATACTTGCGTATTTCTTGAAGCAACATAATCAACATTTTGCCAACTAAAGATTTAAGAAACCATTGATACAAAAGAATTCATTTCTGGGTTAAAATTGTTTTCGTTCAGAATATATATATATTTTTTTCAAACTCTATAACAGCTGTATGCTGCTTCATCTTATTTAAACCAGTTGCAATGCCCAATATGATTGAATTTGTAATGAATCATGCATGTAAAATACTAAGTACACCATCATTACAACATGTTTGTATCCTGGTGACGGTTTTTGGATTTTCATGAGAGGTAGTTCCCGACCAACTTACGGAATGCCAATGGTTCAAACACGGCAGTTGAGAATGGGGTATGCCTCTATCATTTAGAGTCGGACACCCATACATAACTGAAATTATGTTGACCCAATGTTAAACCCCATATAAACGAACTAAAGAAACAACATGCTTGTAAAGGGAATTTGAATCCTTCGGCAAACATGATAAAACTTTTACTCATTGATATCTCGCTTTGCTGAATCTGCTGCAGAACTATTAGAAAAGGCTGTGAAAAAACCTCATTAACCGAAACATCTTTTTGTCACATTTGTTTCTCTCCAAACATCAAAAAGTGAAATATTGATTTCTTTTCTTTTTTTGTTGTCTGCTTTTGCTTTCAATTTTGACCAGAAAAAATAAACCATATCAAAATAATTATTACAGGGTCGATTTTGTATGCATTTGGAATTCCAACAGTTTCTAATGTGAACATCTTCGTATACAAGATATTCTAGGCTACTTCTGTTCATAACAGGCTTTTAATTAAAACAAATATTCTCAAAATTAGTTTTGCGAGTTACCAAAAGGACAGATGATAGTCATTGGCTATGGAATATTTCCTTTTTTTGGGAAACTTGTTAGAAACTATTGCGATAATGGAAGAAATTGCTCGGAATGAGCAGTCTTTTCTGTTGCCACTGTAGTTTCTTAAAACTTCTGATACTGGGGTCCGTTTTACTAAACAAGTTACGGAAAATATTTGCATAAGTCATAATGAATAAACATGGATAGTATCTTCTACGAAAGTGCAATATTGTAATGTGACACGTCATTAGAAGCGTCTCGGAGAGACAATTCCAATAATGTGTTACTTTGCAATATTGCTTAGCCCAATATTGATTAAAGAGGAATTGTTATTTTAGACTTTCGCAAATCTGAAGCGTAAACCGTTTAGTAAAACGGTACCCAGATGTTTTGGTTTACACTTATGGTCCCCTCTCTGCGAGGGTTCAAATCCCTGTGACAGCATTTTGATTTTCATGAGAGCCAGTCTCCTGACTGACTTACAGAATGCCGATGGTTCTACCCGGCTTGACCAGCCCTTATGGACAGTTGAGTAAGCGGTCTTCCTCCATCATTAAGAGATGGCAATTGTAACATAGCTGAAATAATGTTCTAATGTTGGCGCAATGTAAAAGCCCATGTCATGCATGAGCAAGTGGTTAAGATTTAGGACTTGTGTTCAATCCTCGCCAGCGACACAAGGATCTTTTGTGGAAGTGCCCTACGACAAGACATTGCTGAGCACTGCCTTATACTGTTGACATTGTATTAAATCCTATACAGTGATGTCTCGTTAATCCGAGCACGTCCGTTCCAAACAAAATTTCCGGATGACCGAATCGTCCGGACTAATGAATCAGACCATGTTCTTCATGTCCGAAATTTGTGCAAAAACACCGTCGTTACTGAGAACTAGATTCTTCTTACTGATAGTTCATATGACTTTGGAGCACAAATGACGTGACAACAAGGGAGATATGTCATTCACAAAAATCGATAAAGGTGAATAAAAGTAGTCAAAAACAACATGTTTCGCTTCTGTATGAGAAAAAAATCATTACCTCCGTCATAACGAAACCATAACCCAATTCAAAAACCATAATTAAAGAAAATTTGTTTATCGGGAAATATGACCTTTAAGACATAAACAGTCTGTAAGCACGTGTATACTTATTACACTTTAGCACACGCCAAATTGTCGACCGTCCCAAATTAAAAGAGTTTGCAGACAACATTTCAAAACGTGATGAAATTCAAAACTAATCTTCTGATATAGCAGAAAACATTATCGGAAAAGGAGAAATTGCTCGTCACGAGCAATTTCTCCTTTACCCACAATGTTTTCAAAGGTCGTCTGCAACAAACTGGTCAAATAATTCCGTTCCCTTCCATTTCGTTCGGATTGCGAGACATCCGGATAATCGGGGTCCGGATAAACGAGGCTTCACTGTATATTGATTACACGTGTTTTTGTTCTTATAGTCTTATGCATTTTTATAAAGTGTCCCATCTAATATGTCTACTGGTGTTCTGAAGTATATGTGATTTTATGTTGTATCATGCGTGTTTGAGTATGCATAGAAGAAACATTGCTGCCATTAGGTAAAGAAATCAATAATGATATCAAATAATTGGCTCGGTAATATATTAGTCAAAAATGTTTGACGTAAAGATTGCGTTTTATTTTCTGATTTGGAAATTTGGATATTGTCCGATGCGCATAATTTCTTATTAAATCAGTTTAACTATGTAATACATCTGCACACAGTGTGGTTTTAACGATTTTCGTTTTTCATGTTTAAATCTCAAAACAAGAAAGTAAGGCATCAATCAGAAAACTACTTTAATTGTATGATAAAAGGTTTATTTGATATAACTTAATTAATGTGATAACAAAGTAAAATATTTTTTACAAAAGGGAAAGAAAATAAAAACATACAATCTTTATAACGTACATATACATTGTACTTCAAACACAATTTATTTGTCTTAACCCATTACCAAACAATAACAACATTTTACAACTTTGTTGAAGACGACTCTAGAAAACACTGTGGGAAAAGGAGAAATTGCTCGTAGCGAGCAATTTCTCCTTTTCCCACATTGTTTTCTACTCTATCAGAAGATTACTTTCCAATTTCATCACAGTTTGAAATGTTGTCTGCAATCTCTTTCAGTTTAAATGGGCGAAAGAGTTCAGGGTTGTTTCTGATTTTCAGGATTTTTCGACTTTTTGTCCCGAAATAACGATATAGAAAACATGCCTTTTCAGGATAAAGAACAAGAGATTTCAGGTTTTTGGAATTCAACAACTTTCACCCATTAATTCTAGACAGTTGAAAATTTGGCGTTTGGTAAAGGGTTAACCGTTTCTTTTCATCACATAAAGGACAAGGGCCTTTGGTCCCGCCTGTATGCGTACGAGCGCGAACCAAACAGAACATATCGTTACATCTTCCACGTATAGAGTTTATATACAATAAGAGAGTACTAAGAATAAATTCAAATTAAAAAAACAAAAAAAACAAGACCAGTTAAGAGAATTTAAATGCCTCTTAACATCACAAACATATGAAAAAAAGTTCTTGATCTTCCCTTGAT
Organism: Cerastoderma edule; assembly: GCA_947846245.1. NCBI lineage: Eukaryota > Metazoa > Mollusca > Bivalvia > Cardiida > Cardiidae > Cerastoderma > Cerastoderma edule. The sequence continues at coordinate 56,499,838 of OX401404.1, forward strand.
TGATAAAGATATGTGTAATGAATCAAAGTTTGTCTAAATCAACCCATATTTTATTTTTGTTTCCGAGGAGTTAGACAAAAACTATTGCTCTACTACTAAAACATGCAACCATATGATTTAAAAAAACCAAGACCAGATAAGAGAATTTAAATGCCTCTCAACATCACAAAAAATGTATAAAAGTCCTTGATCTTCCCTTGGTCCTTAAAAATATGTGAAATGAATCAAAGTTTGTCTAAATCAACCCATATTTTGTTTTTGTTTCCGAGGAGTTAGACAAAAACTATTGCTCTACTTCTAAAACATGCAACCATATGATTTAAAAAAACCAAGACCAGATAAGAGTTTTTAAATGCCTCTCAACATCACAAAAATGTATAAAAGTCCTTGATCTTCCCTTGGTCGATAAAAATATGTGTAATGAATCAAAGTTTGTCTAAATCAACCCATATTTTATTTTTGTTTTCGAGGAGTTAGACAAAAACTATTGCTCTACTACTAAAACATGCAACCATATGATTTAAAAAAAACCAAGACCAGATAAGAGAATTTAAATGCCTCTCAACATCACAAAAATGTATAAAAGTCCTTGATCTTCAATTGGTCGATAAAAATATGTGTAATGAATCAAAGTTTGTCTAAATCAACCCATATTTTGTTTTTGTTTTCGAGGAGTTAGACAAAAACTATTGCTCTACTACTAAAACATGCAACCATACGCTTTCAAAAACCCAAGACCAGATAAGAGAATTTAAATGCCTCTCAACATCACAAAAATGTATAAAAGTCCTTGATCTTTAATTGGTCGATAAAACTATGTGTAATGAATCAATGTTTGTCTAAATCAACCCATATTTTGTTTTTGTTTCTGAGGAGTTATACAAATCCTCTACCATCCCATCCAATTCCAGACATATAGCACTTTCGGTTCTATTGATGATACACATTTTAAAACACGTGTTTCACCAGTGGTAAAAGGAAATCAATTGTCTCATATGCAATTATTAATAAAAACAACACACTAATAAAGGAATGTTAAAACTATCGAAAAATTAATAAAATAAACGTTAGTTTTCACACTTTATTCAACCTTCGTTTACATCTTCTAGCTGGCAGACACACTTCAGTGCCGACGAGATTAGGAAGTCTCGCATAGTCTCCCGAAATCTCATCCTCCACGAGATGATAAGGGAGTTCGGTCTTTACCTATGGAGAGTTGCTTATCTGTGTTTATTAGGTCTTTGGTTCATAGTATCAATCTGTAGTTGCATTCAGTGTTGAACAGCCATGCGATCCAATGAATATTACCATCACGAGTCTGCCTTGGTAACGTTTTAAAATATTAAGCCCTATTTGTTGTAAGATCTTTAAATGTTTAAGGAAACTTAACGGCATTATGTAAATGTTGCTTGGGAAGCAAGGAGTTTCCTTATGACCATATCTAAATATGTTACCTGGTGAGATTCAGAAAAACGGGTTCTTGGAGATTTCTTGCACAAAGTACATGATTTTTCAGATTTATTTTGAGAACAAATATTGTTTTATGATAAACATCTTATCACACGAATAATTTGTACATTACAATTTGTATCATACATTAGTGGATAAACCACAAAGATATTTTAAAGTGGATAAACCACAGAGATATTTTAAAGTGGATAAACCACAGAGATATTTTAAGTGGATAAACCACATAGATATTTTTAAGTGGATAAACCACAAAGATATTTTTAAGTGGATAAACCACAAAGATATTTTAAGTCTTAAATCTTAAATGACAAAAGGTATTGTTTAATTATAAAAAGTTGTACAAAGAGGGGACTTCAGGGACCAGAACAATATTGAGTTTTTTTTTCTTTTTGATTTTTTTTATGTAGTCAGAAGACAAAACGTTAGTTCGGAAGTCATAAGACAACACAAGGATGCCCCAAAACAATCTCCACCATGAGTTTCATAATTTGCAGCTACATGTATCTGGTTGCAAGGGAAATAACCCTTGGTATAGAATGGCTCCAAATGGTATCACTTTGAAGGTTTTGAAACTCTGTTATAGTTGGTCTAATTTCCATCATGTATGTAGAAGACAGGATTTGTAGCATTGTGGCAAAATAAGAAATTACCATGTTAAAATTTTGAAATTGCATATATTTTCAAATACGAAAAACATTTTAAAGGCTTTGAAAATATACTTGTGCATTTGCTGATATTCCATTGATTATGAGCATTACGTATACAATTATATAAGTCCGTGTTTGTGTAATACATGTGGATTTCACTGGGATTAGACAATCAAAGTAACATTAGCAAGGACATGCACGAAATGTGTTAGGAAACGTAGTTAGAGTTTATGCACAGAGTTACGTCTCAGATCAGGCGGTTCCGGGAAGACATACACAACAATATCACGAGAAATAATATGCCAGTATGAAAGGGGGAATCATTCCAAAGCAGAATAGCATTAACCCTTACCAAACATCAACTTTTCGACTGTCCCAAATTGAAAGAGTTTGCAGGCGACATTTCAAAATGTATTGATTTTGAAAAAATAACCTTCTGATAGGCCAGAAAACATTGTGGGAAAAGGAGAAATTGCTCGTTAAGAGCAATTTATCCTTTTCCCACAATGTTTCCCACAGTCGTCTACAACAAACTGATCAAATGTCGTTAATATTTGGTAATGGTTAATATACCAAACAATCGAAGACCGTGGCCCTGGAATTTTTCTTTGTTTTTTATTATATACAATGTATATCAAAGAGGCCTTCAGATTCGCCCCGCCCTCATTCCTTGTCCATATGATGGTATGTCCCCGCACACATGTTGTGAATATCGCCATTAATCGTTCATCCAATGGTTCAGCATGCTGACGAGAACCATCAACACCCCTAGTACGCTACTGGGAACCAGGCCATTGCCACCACATGTCTTAGACGGGCTGAAATAAAAAGAACAAAAATGTTGGTACGGCACCGACGAAGAGGACCCATATGGGACATTTGTCAGTAACTTACTATATCTATAACTATAAGAAGAAGAAAATGTTGATTGCGTACCAAAAATTCCCTCTAATTTCCACCAAGGTGATATATTTTATCAGTATGTCAAGGATAAATTCCTTTTCTTCATTATCTTTTTAGCAGATCTAACGGTTTTCATGAGAGAAAATCCAGTTTCTTCTGATAGCTTCATAGATATTAGACATTAGACAATGACGACCTAATACTTTTTGTCGAATCTCACCATTAATGGGACATTTGTTTTGTTGTGGTAAAAAAGTCGTGGTTTGGAAGGATTGGTTGTGGTAGAGTACCATGGTCATCACTATGGCCTCTGTCAAACGAGGTATATAACTGAAGAACTGTTGAAAGCTGTCCAAAGCAGGCAGATGCATTCCATTGGCTCCATATGTGCAGCAGATATACAGTTATGTTTATCACGGAGGATACCTTTTACCAATTAAATTGAAGTGATATGGATGCTTAAAGCGATTCCCGAAAGATACTTATTCAAACCAACACACCAACAGAGGGATGAAAACGGACGATTGAATATAATAGCGTATGTGTGTGGTCTTTGCTTTTTTTCATGCTATTTCTACCGTCTGCGGTTGTTTTCAATTTTGACCAGTCATAAATTCGGAAATGGGATCATTCAATTTAAGAATGAGAACGTTGTGTTGTACTCTGTCATCTGCAAATGTCATCTGGGTACCGTTTCACTAAACGACTTCAGGAAAATATCTGCGTAATCCAAAACTGATTTCATGGATAGTACCTTAAATGAAACACAGCATTGTGTTGTGACACGTCATTGGGAAGCTTCTCTGAGAGACGATTCCAATGATGTGTTACTATAAATATTACTAAGCTCGATGCACGTATTGAGATAAGATGGGATGTTGCATTGAACTTAGGCAAATCATTAGCATAAAATGTTTGGTAAAACGGTACGCTGGTACGTTTGTATATCCCGTTTGTATACCCCGTATGTATACCCCGTTTGTATACCCCGTTTGTATACCCCGTATGTATACCCCGTTTGTATACCCCGTATGTATACCCCGTTTGTAAACCCCGTATGTATACCCCGTTTGTATACCCCGTATGTATACCCCGTTTGTATACCCCGTTTGTATACCCCGTATGTATACCCCGTATGTATACCTCGTTTGTATACCCCGTTTGTATACCCCGTTGTATACCCCGTTTGTATACCCCGTTTGTATACCCCGTTTGTATACCCCGTATGTATACGTATGTATACCCGTTTGTATACCCGTATACCGTTTGTATATACGTATGTATACCCGTTTGTATACCCCGTTTGTATACCCCGTATGTATACCCGTTTGTATACCCGTTTGTATACCGTATGTATACCCGTTTGTATACCCCGTATGTATACCCCGTTTGTATACCCCGTATGTATACCCCCCCGTATGTATACCCCGTTGTATACCCCGTATGTATACCCGTATATACCCCCGTTTGTACCCCGTTGTATACCCCGTATGTATATCCCGTTTGTATACCCCGTATGTATACCCCGTTTGTATACCCCGTATGTATACCCCGTTTTTATACCCCGTATGTATACCCCGTTTGTATACCCCGTATGTATACCCCGTATGTATACCCCCTTTGTATACCCCGTTTGTATACCCCGTTTGTATACCCCGTATGTATACCCCGTATGTATACCCCGTTTGTATACCCCGTATGTATACCCCGTTTGTATACCCCGTTTGTATACCCCGTATGTATACCCCGTATGTATACCCCGTTTGTATACCCCGTATGTATACCCCGTATGTATACCCCGCACTAGTATTTCTGCAATAGACTAGTGCGGGGTATTCCAAAGCGAGTTATGACCCTCTAGCATGTGTCAAATGAGACTAACCTGGTGTCCAGGGTACCGTTTTACTAAGCAAGTTACGGAAATTATTTGCGTAAGTCATAATTGTTAAACTGATAGTATCTTCAATGAAAGTACAATATTGCAATGTGATACGTCATTTGAAGCGTCTCGGAGAGACGATTCCAATGATGTTTTACTTTGCAATATTGCTTTAAATAGCCCAATATTGATAAAAGAGGAATTGTTGATTTAGTCTTACGCAAATCTTAATCTTAACTGTTTAGTAAAACGGTACCCTGGCCGATGCATATAACCCGCCCTATTGCAGGGTATACGCACGGGCCAGGGTATCGTTTTACCAAACATTATTTGCATAAAATTTACGTTAGTTCAAATCAATATTCTCTGTTATTTAGATATTGAGCTAAGCAATATTGCAAAGTTACACGTCATTGGAATCGTCTCTTCGAGACACTTCCAATGACGTGTCACATTGCAACATTGTACTTTTATTCAGGATACTATCCATGTTTATCAGTTGTGACTTACGGAAATGTTTTCCATAAGTTCTTAAGTTAAACGGTACCGCTGACTCTATATTACAATAAGACCAGTGAAGCAATGACTATGGTGTGTGTGGAAAATTATCGTATGAGGAATGGTTACATACTCATCTGCTTCAAAGAGAGACAGGATGGTCGATTCGGGATCTCCGGGCTTAGTACTGTCCGTCATTAACAACATCAGTTCGTCTGTAACGAGACAAAATACATGTTTACTCAAAATGGCCTCCGGACGCTAGAAAACGAGACCTAACCACTTAAAATGGCTGCAAGGCAACCAAAAGGCGATACACAGCCTCTTGGTATGACTTACAGACACCGAAAATGGCAACCAATCACTCAATATGGCTTTCAGACCATAGGCGTAGGAGCCGGGGGCAGGGGGGCCCCGGCCCCCAATATCCAGACTGGGGGGGGCAGAGTATACTTTGGCCCCCCCCCCCCAATATTCACAATAGAAGATGAAGATTTTTGGAAAGAAAAAATGAAAGAAATGGATTTTAACAGCAAAATTAATATAAAAGTGTATTTTGTGCTTTATTTAATACCAATTCGCCTATTGTTACGAACAATAACCAAAACATTTGACGTCATCATCGCAAATGGCAATCTGAATACATCGGGTTTATCCAATGAAATCTCAGCTCACGGAAAGTAGTTTCGACTAACGAAAACAGTGATGCAAAACGTACTCTTAGCAGTCAGACTCTATATTGTATTTAAATATAGTCATTTTTTGTTTGGAATTGTAGTCGAAGTCGTGGCTGTGACAGCATGGTGGCTGTCACTATTAGTTCGTATCAGTACAATGTGCTTTCCGCGTGAGATAAAGTCTTGGCCTATCCTATTTTCTTTTTCCTTTGGTTATTTTGTCTTAACTAAGATACACAATTTCATAGTCTTTCTTTTAATTCATTCAATGATATTGAATTTGTAGACGCATGATTAGTCATGAGAAAGTTTAGGAACATTTATTCTTAGACCGGTCCTTATCTGAAGTTGCCCCCCATGTTGAAAACGCTCCTACGCCTATGCAGACGTAAAGAAATGACACACAAGTACTTCATATGAAATAAAGTTTCTAAAGTCTCCAGAAATGACAACCAAACATTTTATACCGACGGTATTCACGTCAATCTGAACACATCGGGTTTATCCAATGAAAACACCTCTGAAATAATATGGATGATGCTGAATTGATTCCCGCGAGAATGACGATACTTCACTTTAGTTTTCAAAAATAGATCTTAAATGTGAACTCTAAAAAGTCGTTTATTTTTATTAAGGAAACAACTATATAAATCACAACTTATAATTTCGCTATTTCGTATGAGTTGAAGGTTTAGATAGTGCATTTCACATTTTCATTTGAAAACGATATTATAACGGAAGTTGTCTTGCAGGAAGTAATAAGGCGACTTTCATATTTTGTCAGAGGTGTTTTCATTGGACAAACCAGATTCGTTCAGATTGATTTTTGGGCCGAATTTCAGCCCGTTTCCTAACAAAACCGAGGCATTTATGAGTTTGGCCGAATTTAACATTTTTTTGTTCTAAATGATGTCAAATATAAGCATCATGAGACATTTATCGGGTAAAAATAACAAATACATATAAAAGTTAAGTATTATTTCTAATCCGTTTCAAGAAAAGAAAACACAATTTCGGACACTCCGTTTTTCGTTGGCTTGTTTTCGTCGGCATGTTTTTTTTTTCATTCCAAGTGGAATTTCACGTTATATTTCATAGCGTCACGTGACGTATATGATGGTAGTAGTTGATGAAGCGAAACTTTCCAATGACGAGTAATTAGGAGCTCGAGCTTAAGTATTAAAAATCTTATTTAAAAAATATTAACATATTTTACATGTATGGTGAGCCGTACGGGTCGCACTGTTGTGGGTTGATGCAAAGATCTCAAGACACACATTTATGACCAATATGCTTCGCTATACCTTGAAGGCTACATATAGTATGAATCTAACGGTCAAACCCCGATTATTCGAAGTCGATGGGATGTTTCTATATATAGCTGCTACTCTTAATAGAAGCTCCTTAAGGGTTCAGTGCAATACTATTGTAAATGCTGCGCGTATGTGAAGCACTTACTATATAGTCTTGCATTGAACCCTCGTCCTGTCGAAATCAAGAAATTACAGTTCACCGTGACATCTTCTGGGCCATTGTCATCAGTGACATACAATTGGTATAACGCTGGGACTGGCTTCATGCTTATACAAACAGGTTATATCCAGGCCAGCCACCAAGTAACTTGGCGGCTGACCTTTGATCTAACCCGTTTGCTACTCTGAGCGTCTTTCCTCAACAAAATTAATCAGATATTGAAGGTTTTGAAAAGCAGACGACACAAAAGTCTATTTTTAGAAAATTACCCAGCATTCTAAGGGTGACGCCTTTGTGTTACACATGCTTATTGTAGAGCGATTGGTGCCTCAGTATACATGCAGTTTGTTCTTTAAACTATATTAAGCTTTATAATAAATGAAATTTGGTTCAATATATATCAATTTGTTACTTATTTACTTATTTACATGAAGTTAATGTCAAAACAGTTATAGAATACATCATTTGAGATTATTGAACCGAACAGAACAGAACATATCTTTATTTTGACCCAAGTACATACCATAAAATAAGGGTTATAATAAAAAATAATATTAAAATTGAAAAAAAGCCAATTTGAGTATGAGTCATGAAACATGACTCGTCCATACCTGAGAATGAAGTTGCGATTGAAACGAGGTGTTGACGACGGGGGCTTTTGTAGTTACAGCCGCATTTCGCAACCTCACACTCAGTAAAACTGTGGAGTTTCCATTGCGAACTTGAATCGACTGCGACTATCTCCTCAAGGCTATGGAGTTCCCTGAAGTTGTTAATTTTCTATGTGGTTAGTGTACCAAGGGGGAAAGTTGAAGAATTTCAAAAACCTGAAATCTGTAGTTCATTACTCTGAAAAGGCATGTTTGCTATAGAATTATATAAGGACAAAAAGTCTCAAAAACCTGAAATTCAGAAATAATTCTGAACACTTTCATCCATGGAGGACAGAACTTGAAATCGTAGTGCCCCTCTCCACGCTGGTTCAAATCCCAGTGACGGCACTGACGGCTTACTTCCGGAGTGCCGATGGTTCTACCTGGCTTGACCAGTCCTCATGGGCAGTTGAGTATGGAGTCTCCCTCCATCAATTTGAGTCGGTCATCACAACATAACTGAATCAGTCTTTTTTAGTTTTAACTGATTTATTTTACATCGAATGCGAAACAAGTTCTTACAACTTAGATTAAAGTGAACTAGTGTTGACGCGATGTAAGGCCCCATATAACTAAATCAAGAGTTTTCGTCACATATGTTGTAAAATGTTCAGTTGTGTTTATTATTGGTTTAACGAATCGAGCATAGACACCTTAGAAAGACTTCAAACCCGATCAGCGAATATCAATGTTTTCCACCGATCGGTTGCATTGTCTATATACACACGGACGTACTCTTTGAATATGCGCTAGGGTGTCAAAGCTACATAGACGTTCCACAATCGTTACATAACTCCCATCTCTGACAAAACTCGTCCCGAGTCTTGGCCTTTGGGATATACAATACAATGTAGAACGAGATGGGCTTTTCCCACTGCTTTTGTGCTGTAAACATGACTATACACTTATGTGGTGGTCAAATAAAAGATGTGGGTTGTGTTTTTTAGTTGTATAAACCCGCATGCTCCTTATAACAATGCGTTAGGTTCATAAATATGCACACTCCTTCAACGAACGTTACCTTGGTTGAACGCAACTTTTCTTTAACATTATTTCAAGTTACAAGTCAACAATTAGATTCAAACTAGTACATATTTAAACGACCTGAAACTTTGCAAGCATGTCCTCTCATTTCGTGGTTTAGATTTCGTTTGTACGTACCCGGATAAATAATCTCCAACCACAAGGTGGTGCTGTAGAGAGGTAAACTGGGTACCACGATAGACTGGTCCACCAATCACAGCCGAGATTGGTCCCGCGTTTCGATCAAACGAGTAGACCGGAAGTACTTCGCCCTCTGATGAATAAATATCAGTTCAATACCAAGCGCTCACCGATTTTTTTCTTTTTAATATAGATACATTTATCAAAATAAATATCAAAAGTGCATCATAATGATAATTATTTTGGGGGCAAAACCATCGAAAAATAATGGCTTTCGGTCATTGCTATATAAATGCATATATCGCATGAAGATAACAAATAACACGAGATCCACCAATGGACTCATACATAACTATCCTCCTGATATCAGTCATTTCACCCGTTACTTGCAAACGAATACTACCGAGCCCCCTGATTCGCCAAGAGATGTATTATTAAACCGATTTGATGCATTTCATATATGTAGACACTTATCTTTCGCGTACCCAAGAAAATAGGATGAAAAACATACTTCATTTTCATCATAAAGACTATTCAAGTGTGCACTTTTAATATTTTGGTCTTTCATCTGACAAGACGTTCATTAAACCTAGAAACTAAATATAAGTTTTCATTAACAATGCAATTCATTTGTATAGTATTTGTATATCAATCAACGATGTGCTCTTAACAAATGAGATTAGGCAGATAATTTAAGACCCCATTCTCTATTCGAAGCATGATATCGTGATATATGGATTTTCGAGAGTGCTTAACAAACGAAATGCATTTGATCTTCCAACATTGGCCAGGTTCAGATTGAAACTTAAGCTTAGGTATTCATCCATTACATAGAAAATTATGTTGCCTTGCCCCTGCCCCAAAATGGTCGTAAAACATCAATAGGTTCACCGATCGCCTTGATATATCTGAATACTGTTGAAAAATGCATTAAATATAGTTTACTTAAGGTTATTTGACTTAAGTTGATAACCTAGACGTATAAAAGTTTAACCCTTTATCAAATGCCAAATTATTGACTGTCTCATATTGAAAGAGTTTGCAGACAATATTTCAAAGTGTGATGAAATTGGAAAATAATCTTCTGATAGGGCAGAAAACATTGTGGGAAAAGGAGAAACTGTTCGTTAAGATCTTCTTTCTCCCTTTCCCACAATGTTTTCCAGAGAAGTCTGCAATAAAATTGTCAAGTGTCGTTATTATTTGGTTATGGGTTAAGCTGGTTGTCCTAGCGGTGTCCTTAGACATCGGCTGAAGTGGATGCGTCAAATAAAGATATTTTGAAGTAAGCAGTTAACAAGGGAGGATGACCCCTGTGAAGGCATTCAAAAGCTTGTTCACGAACTTCATTAACAACAAATTACCTTTCACGAACAGATTGCAGAAATTGTCGTTCATGAACACAAATCTATTCTTGAACTTGTTCATTAATTTAAAGAACATGTTCATTGAAATGAAGCGCGGGTTAATGAATATATTCTGTTCTTGATGATCATGAAAATGGTCTTAAATTTCATGAATTCGCTCCTGATTCAGGAACAGTCATTTTCCATTTACAAACGTTAATAAAGTTCATGTACAAGTAATTAAATCCGTCGAAGGGGAACTGACGCACCTAAGGCAGCACACAGGGTCGCATTGCCGATACACGTGGTCCCTTCCTTCAGAGGGTATCCATAGTTACCGCCATTCTCGATGATGCTAATCTCGTCCATAGTCGAGGATCCAAGATCGCCGCAGAAAATTCTTCCTCTCGAGTCCTCTGAAAAAGTTTATAAACGATATTGAGCAAACACCCCAAATCTGAACACATCGGTTTATCAAATGAAAACGCCTCTGACATAAAATGGATGCCGCCATATTGTTTCCCGCGAGACTGACGTCACTTTACTTTTGTTTTCAAAAATATATTTTAAATATGAAATCTCAAAACTCGTTTGATTTGATCTAGGAAACAACTATATACGTCACAACTTATGATTTCGCCATTTCGTATGATTTTAAAGGATGTCCAACACTTCGATATACATTGAACTACTAAACGTGGACGCTCGAAAGCCTTTGGAAATGTGTTATATGCCGTGGACAATTTACCCCAAAAAATTGCAACCCTACACTTATATCAGAGGTGTATTTAATTTCTCAGCTCACAGTAAAACCCGAGTAGTTCTGATTGCAAACACACCCTCACTGATGCGGTTTTCTGTTACATTATGTAACGTGGGTACCGGAAGTGTAATCTAAACTCATCGGGTTTATCCAATGAAAACACTTCTGAACTTGACATTACGAAGTCACTTTCCACGTTGTTTCAACTCACAGGTGCGCTAAATGTGAAATATCATTAGATTCAAAGGGACCAGTGTCGTTTGACATTCCTATATAACTAATTTGTATATATTGATGATATAGGTTTGTTAAACGACATTGACCCCTGTGATTAGATGCTGTCTCACAGCATGTCGATGGTTCAACCAGTATTGACCGGATCTTAAGACAGTTTAGTTTCGTCTCTTCCTCTATTCCTAATGCACCGGGCTATGTAAGATAACTGAACAATTGCTGTGCGACGGAAACCTCAATAAACATACAAACAATAACTGAAAATCAACAACATGAAAACGATATAACTAATAATTTGATGTTGCATCGATGATTAATGTCCGTTTTCTTAAGAGTGGAATCCCAGTTTTTGTCCTTCAAACCAAAATGGTTATGTTTAGGATAACAATGGCAATCCATGCAACAGTATCTGGATTAAGCTACAGTGATAACGACTAGAAGTACTGACCGTCGCATTATAATTATAAAAGTATTGAAAACGTTGTAGTAATCCAATTAAAAAATAATAACTACCAATGTTCTAATTTAGAGCTTTGGTCCATATCGATAGTGGTATGTTCAAGAAGAAATTTTAGAACGTTTTATGGAACGGAAAAGTTACTCATATGGATGATAATTACTCAATTTCAATTTTAAAGCAATGTTTTGTGTGGAAAAAAATCTCCCCGATATATTTCGCTTCAAACATCCGTCTTAAACCCATTACCAAACAATAACAACATTTGACCAGTTTGTTGCAGACGACTCTTGAAAACATTGTGGAAAAAAAGGAGAGATTGCTCTGAAAGAGCAATTTCTCCTTTTCCCACAATGTTGTCTACCCTATCAGAAGATTACTTTACAATTTCATCACATTTTGAAATGTCGTCTGCAAACTATCTCAATTTCGGACAGTCGAAAAGATGGTATTTGGTAAAGGGTAAAACCTTTTCAGTTCTACGATTGGTTACCTGCATCGACCGAGCAGCGCCAGGGGTTCCGGAAACCCCGTGCAAAGACCTCGGGCCTCCAGCCCGGGGATTGTGGGTTGTCCTCGGGTATACTGTAGTACTGGAGTTTGTAGTCGGCCACGGTCAACTTGGCGACATCCAGCCTTAACGCCTTGCCCAGTAAATCGGCGCTGTACGTGTGATACATTGTGGATATATGGATAGAATGGAATAGAATAGAATGGAATAGAATAGAATAGAATAGAATAGAATAGATGTACAAACATATATCGTCATGCGAATACATACATTTAAACATAAACATACATACGTTTCAACGCGGATACAAGGAACATATTTTGAATATCATGTTGCTTACTACAATATATATCACCAAAACATATCAACTTAAAAGCACTAAACGTCTGGATTAGAAGGTGTATGTTTTTGGCTCGAGTAAAAAAAATGTCGTATGCAGGTGGTAACGAGTTAAGTGCAGCATTCTATATATGTTATTGGGAAACAATTACGGCTAGAAAAAGTAGAAATAGATCCTCACAAATGATTTTTTTATAAGTCGCTGTGATGTTATGGTTTTGTGTTCTGCTTTCTTGGCGTTAGAACGAAAACACTCCATGCATATATCAAGTCTTGGGTTTATACGAAACTGTTCAATGGTTACTTTACAGTGGCACAGCGGTAGAGCGTCGGACTACTGTGCCGAGGGTCCCGGGTTCGAATTCACGTGAGGCAGGGTAAAAACCGCCGGGACTAACCCACAAACCGGAGCGATTACTGGTGTATTGTCCAGGAAGCAGTCATCGAGAGTGACACGATGGGCTTATATAGCCTCCTTCACAATCGATGTAAAACAAATTAAACAGCCAGCCAACCAACCAGGTTTGGAAATAAACTGTACCGATACGTTAAGACTGTGACTACAGAGAAACGTTAATGAACTTTAGATACTATTCATCCTAATAAAATGCTGTTGAATATTGTGGTTTAACGCATTTTGTTCACAGTGCTTCTGTTATATCACATCGGGCAGTGTATATACCGAAAATCTAGGTTCAATATGAATGCGTATACTTTTTTTCCGACAAAAACTTTCAAAAGCGTCTTGTCATATCAAATAACAAACTTATATTATAAATAAACAATACACGATCAAAAGGGGTTGTATTGTTGTAGTAGGAAGCACAATTGTCGCATTGTCAGATGAGTTTTCTGTCATGGAGTATCAAAGAGTTTACACCAGGACGGAATTTCAGGTTGCTGATTTTTCAGCCAATATCCTGCCTTTAACCCTTACAGTGCTGGAACCGACTTCATGCCTATGCAAACAGGTACGATCAAGGCCAGCCGCCAAATAAATTGGCGGCTGGCCTGTGATGTAACCTGTTTGCAACTTTGAGTATATTTCCATAGCAAAATTAAGTAGATAATTATGGTTTTGAAAAGCAGACGGCACAAAAAGCTATCTTTAAAAATTACCCAGCATTCTAAGGGTTAATGAAGTCAATAGCACATGCTTTATTCGTCTCTTGCCACTGATCGATTACGTTCACATAAGTAAACAGTCAGTGAATTGAACAGTACAATACAATATCTTTAATGCATTAACCCATTACCCAACTAAAATCTTTGACTGTCCCAAGTTGAAAGAGTTTGCAGACGATATTTCAAAATGTGATGAAATTGGAAAATAATCTTCTGATGGTGGAGAAAACATTGTGGGAAAAGGAAAAATTGCTCGTTACGAGCAATTTCTCCCTTTCCCACAATGTTTTCAAGAGTTGTCTGCAACAAAGTGGTTGAATGTCATTAATGTTTGCTAATGGGTTAGAAAACTATATATATTGTTTATACAATCATTTCAATTCAACAAAAAGACATTTCATTTTTTATAACAGTATTGGTGACGAAAGATCTAGGATACGGATGAGAAAATTAACCACCGCAGTGTAACAGAAATACTGTTGAAGTGACAAGAAACCTCCAACCTAGCAAAATGCAAACATTCAAAAGATTAATTTGAAGATGTAACAGCGTTCGTTTGAAAGGTTTGTAAAATATAGGCCATACGTAGTTGGTATTTACCCGTCTTGTGCAGCATTGCTGGTCGAGGCCTCGTTTTGTCCGTCCCCGATAAACGCGTACAGATATCCGTCCAGCCCGAACAATAACTGGAAAAATTAATTGATTGACCCATCGATAAAGTGGTTAATTGATTGGTGGATTGATTGATTGATTGATTGATTGATTGATTGATTGATTGATTGATTGATTGATTGATTGATTGATTGATTGATTGATTGGTGGATTGATTGATTGATTGATTGATTGATTGATTGATTGATTGATTGATTGATTGATTGATTGATTGATTGATTGATTGATTGATTGATTTGATTGATTGATTGATTGATTGATTGATTGATTGATTGATTGATTGATTGATTGATTGATTGATTGATTGATTGATTGATTGATTGATTGATTGATCGATCTATTGATCGATCTATTGATCGATTGGTTGATTGACATATGTCTTTTATTTATCTTACTGGGTTTTAAATAATATCATTAAATTTTTAGTTATACATATTACTAGATGGTAATACGGGCTGGTTGAATGTGGACCTCTGACAAAAAAATGTACGTTGTATTTGCTTTTAATGGCTTCTATTGTGAAATCATGTCCGACAAACATTTGAAGGGATTTGTCGACTGCTACGTGTTTATTTGATATTAGTTTGAATTCGATGTTACAGAGTAATAAATTTATCGTTTCTTTCAATTCCTTTCCTTCTCACAATGATATCCAAACACTTGATGACAAACCATGCTAAAAGCATCGTCATGTGACCATTGTAAAGCATAAACTGTTACAGAGTATAGTTTTATTTCTGGTTTACCGTAGCAATAATTGTGACAGAAAAGAATGGTTTTATGCTTGTTTCTGCAATTTTTGGAAACTGTAGAAGTTGAAATAACCATGTTTGATTTAAAAAGAATTGCAATAGTTCTATTGAAAAGCCCGTTTATATACCAAAAAAAGTTGAGAGCTATTTTTTTTATTTCACAGTTTTCGTTCTTCATTGCTGTTGTCTCATTGAGTCGCTCACAAACATTTTTGTAATCAAAACGGGAATTGCAATAACTTTATTACAATATTTCGATTGATTTTATTGCAAATTTCGTTGCACCTCAATCCCAACAAAGCTCCTACCTGCCCACCATTTCTCCCATCGCAGGGTCTTTCAATCAGCAGCAGGATCTTTTCCCCATTGACAGACGTACCCATGATCTCGCTGATGACCAGGTACGTCTTGTCGTTCACTTTACGCACGCTGTACAGATAGAGCATCCGGTTAGCGGCGTAGTCAGGGTGCGCGGCAAACCCTAGCAACCCGTCCAACTCGAACGTCTGTGCGGGGTCGACCTCCACAAGATCAGTGACGTTAATGTAGGGCGTCAGTTTCTCGTAGGCCGCGTTCGGGTTGTACTTGTGGATGAGGCCGACTTGTTCGGCGACCAGATAGACGTGTTCACCGTCCATCATCACTGGTTCCATGTGTAGAGCCCCGCGCAAACCGCTAATCTCAGTCCGCAAACAGTAACATTCGTCTAGCTCATCGACATTCGCGGTCACGTGACCAGCGAGAGCAAGAAGGAGGATAGTGATTGGTGCAAAACGAAACATGTCTTCGAACTCCGTCCGTCCTGTGATCTGTTTTTTTCTCCCTTTCTATCTGGAGAAATAAAATAAACTATGATAACTATCGATCGTGTAGGTTTAACTTCTTATGCCACTATAACTCACTTCGATGCATCTTATGCAGACGTATTTTGCGATTATTCTTATACAAGAATAAATGTTTAGTTATTTGAAATTTGTCTGCTTATCACGATAGTTTCTTCTTAGCGTATATCAGAGAAAATAAACGTTTTGATTTGATGTTTATTTGTTGTTTGTCGCTCCCTATCTTGCCTTTCTACTTGACCCCATTCAACCCATTATCCGACAATAACTCCATTTGACCTGAATGTTGCAGACGACTCTTGGAAACATTGTGGGAAAAGGAGAAATTGCTCTTAATGAGCAATTTCTCCTTTATCTACAATGTTTTCTGCCCTATCGGAAGATTGTTTTTCAATTCCATCACATTTTGAATTGTCGTCTGCAAACTCTTTCAATTTGGGACAGTCGAAAATTTGCCGTTTCGTAAAGGGTGAAAGCCAAATGAAGATTCAAGCTATACCAGGCGTGTAGCTGTGACTATTTGAAGATAACGCACTTTGACAAAGGGGTCCAAGGCATGCTGCATGGACTTATGTTTATGTAGGTGCTCTCTTTTATTAACTCATGACTATTTCATGAAATAAAAGCTATGACGTACATTGCTTACGCCCGATTTCAAGGAACACCCTTTTTTTGATCAGTTTGGAACCGATTTCATGAAAAACAAAATGTGAAACAAGTTCTTAGACCAAATATGACGACGTATATATCGATGGTTTCACGATGAAAGTAATTGCAAAATAGCCAAGCTTTGCGCCTGGATACAGTTATGTCAGAGAGATGTTTTTTATGAAATTCACTTCCGGTTGCTTCATAGACCTTGAGCCAGAAAAGGCTCTGCTCCCCCCCAGGGGGAATTTTGAAGGTTATGTTTTTCTTGACCCTCTAGCTATGGGGCATAAGCAGACGAAAGATTGCAAAGTTCCGTTGGGGCTTTACGGAGTTATGGGACTTTGAAAATGGGCTTATCAGCAATATATAGCCTATATGAGAAAAGCTTTATAAAATCTTCTCCATAAGTTCTAGGGCTTTGATATTTGGCATGTAACATCATCTAATGGTCCTCTACCAAGTTTGTTCATATCATGACCGATTGGCCAAAAATGGCCCCGCCCTAGGGGCTTATCAGTTTAACATTGCCTTAATTATGTAGAAAAAATGTTTAAAAATCTTCGTTTTCTAAGAATTCATTTGACCTAGAGTTTTAATTTTTCGTATGTACCATTATCTATTGGTCTTCTTCAAATTTTGATAAAATGGTGACCTTTAGGCCTTAAATGGCCCCACCCTATGGGCTTATCAGTTTAACAAAGCCTTATTTAGGAAAATATTTAAAAATCTTTTTCTCTAGAGCAATGAGGCCTAGAGCTTAAATATTTGGTACAAAGCATCATCTACTGGTCCTCCAACAAGCTTGTTAAAATCATGACCGCTGACCCAAAAATGGCCCCGCCCTAGGGGCTTATCAGTTTTACATTGCCTTAAATATGTTGATTTTTTTTGTTTCATCTTTGTTTTCTTAAGATCCATATGACCTAGCGTTTTGATTTTTGGTAAGTAGCATTATTTATTGGTCCTCTTTAAATTTTGATAAGATGATGACCTTTGGGCCTTTAATGGCCCTGCCTTTGAGGGCTTATCAGTTTAATTTAGCCTTATATAGGAAAATATTTAAATATCTTCTCTTCTCGAGTGATAAGGCCTTACGCTTTGATATTTGGTATGCTGTATCACATTAAGGTCTTCTGCCAAATATGTTCAAATCATGACCCTCGGATTTAAAATGGCCCCGCCCTAGGGGCTTATCAGTTTTGGATAGCCTTATATAAAAAGTTTTTTCAATTTTTTGGAGCCATATTGCCTAGAGCTTTGATGTTTGGTATGTAGCATCATCTACTGTTCCTCTACGAAGTTTATTTAAATCATGACCCCCTGGCCTAACATGGCTCCGCCCTAGTTACTAATACCAGTTTAACATAGCAGTATATAAGAAAATATTTCTTTCTTGTTGTTCTCTATCAACATTGATCAAATTATGACACCTGGGCATAAAATGGCTCCCCACCTCACCCAAGGGACATATCAATTTAACGCAAATGTATATAAGAAAATCTTTATAAGTCTTCTCCTCTGCAGCCAATTAGCCTTGATTTTATATTTAGTATAGTGCAGCATGCTTTTGTGGTATTCTACTAAGTTTGTTAAAAAAAACAGCCAGGCTAAAAACTGCCCAAAAGCAAATGTTTGAAAATCTTCAATATGTTATTCATTATTTTAGTAATAATTGATTACTAATACTAGTTTAATACAAGTGCCCAGATAAATGTTTTGTTTGTATATATTACAACGTCTTTTTGCCTTTTTAACAGTCATTCAGTTAAAATACAGCAACAATTGATCCTATGGGTCAAGGGTTGAAACAACTATATAGCTAGGAAAAGCGCCTTCCTGAAATTGTGCAAGCACACTCTATCATTATCTGCAAATGTGGGATAATTATAAAGTTACTTTTATCCTTTACCAAGCCAATATCACCTAAATGCAAAATTATTTCAAGCAAAGAACCAGAAAAAAAGATAGTGATTTGCAATTACTCAATACAGTCTAGACGATTTGACATGTTACCTGCCCAAAAACCTGGATGTTGAAAATTACGGAACAAAACATCAATGATGCCAGTTGTTCAGTTAAATTTTTGACTGCTGAGGAGAAATTTTTTATTCGTTTCTTACTTACGTTTATGTAAAACTGATATGCCTGTGGGGTTTAATCCCCAGGTGTTATGCCTTGAACAATATTGATAGAGGACAACGAGAGAGAAGTTTTTCTTATATACTGCTATGTAAAACTGATATGCAGCTACATGTCGGGTGGGCCATGCTGGGCC
This sequence comes from Cerastoderma edule, assembly GCA_947846245.1. Lineage (NCBI taxonomy): Eukaryota > Metazoa > Mollusca > Bivalvia > Cardiida > Cardiidae > Cerastoderma > Cerastoderma edule. Next base: position 56,519,169 of record OX401404.1, read on the forward strand.
AGTGGTAATGATTTAAATTGTAAATTCCAATCTCTTTCAGAAAGGAAATAATCAATTAAACAATTATATAGACATTCTCAAAAAGGCTGTCTTAAGAGTGTCGACGTGAAGATAATTAAAGATTTTCTTGTGAACTGCTATTCATAACTAATAAACCCCTAATAAGCGGGCCCTGAAAGGCCAAGTGGTCATGATTGAAAAAATCTAAGTAGAGGACCAGTAGATGATGCTACATATAAATTATCAAAGCTCTGGGCAATATTGCTCCAGAGAAGAAGACCATTAAAGATTTCTTACATACTGCCATAACTGATAAGCCCGTAAGGTATGAACATTGTCGGCCAAGAGGTTATGAATTGAACAAACTTTAAAGGACCAGTAGATGATGCTACATACCAAATATCAAAGCCCTAGGCAATGTGGCCCCAGAAATATCTAAATATTTTATTATAAAAGTCTAGCTAAAATTGCTAAGCCACCTAGTGCAGGGCCATTTAAAACCACGTGGTCATGATATGAATAACTTTGGCAGAGGATCAGAAAATTATGCTACATACAAAATACCAAAGCTTAAGGCCTTATGGCTCAAGTAAAGAAGATTTTAAAATAGTGTCCTCAAGTGGATCTTAAGAAAACGAAAATGTTTAAACCTTTTTCTACATAATTAAGGCAAATGTAAAACTGATAAGCCCCTTAGGCGGGGCCATTTTTGGTCCTGTGATCATGATTGTAATACGCTTGGTAGAGGACCGGAATATGATGTTTCATACCAAATATCAAAGCTCTAGGCCTTATGGCTTCAGAGAAAAAGACTTTTAAATATTTTCCTATATAAGGCTATGTTAAACTGATAAGCCCCTAGGGCGGGGCCATTTAAGGCTGAAAGGTCATCATCTTATCAAAATTTAAAGAGGACTAATAGATGATGCTACATACCAAAAATCAGAGCTCTAGCTCAAATGGATCTTAAGAAAACGAAGATGTTTAAACCTTTTTAAACATAATTATGGCAATGTAAAACTGATAAGCCCCGGGGTCGGGGCCATTTTTGGCGCAGCGGTCATGATTTTAACAAACTTGGTAGAGGACCAGTATACGATGCTACATACCAAATATCTAAGCTCTAGGCCTAATGGATCGAGAGGAAAATAGTTTTAAAGAGTTTCTCATTATAGGCTATAATTTACTGATAAGCCCATCTTCAAAGTCCTATAACTCTGTAAAGCCCCAACGGAACTTTGCAATCTTTCGTCTGCTTATGCCCTATATCCCAAGGTTCAAGAAAAACATAACCTTCAAAATTCCCCCTGGGGGGGGGGGGGGAAGCAAAAGTGTTCTTGGCTCATGGCCTATCAGATGAGCGTGTACAGACTGATCATGGAAGACATACGTATGTCGCGTCCTGACAAACTGTATTGTTCAATTGCAAATAAGTTTCTTTTCGAACGTCTGAACTATTCGACGGTCGCCTGCCACATGAATTTAAATGAACTATTGATTATCAACGTAGATCATTACCATGTTTCCTTCATTCTCTTTTATTAAGTCAAAATGCAGTTCTTCCGAATATTAGGCTACATTGCCAATCATCATTTGCAAACATTATCATCGCCGTTTGTTGTTTCAATCGGAATCTCTAGGTGAAGTTGGCTTGCCGGACTTTGCCGAAGAGTTACGATTGCTGTTGTTTCTTTCGAACTGAAACTGTCCTATCACATAAGACGGACTGGGCAACATTTTTATCTAACCTATATTGTATTTGCAGATATGTAGCGTTATTGATCAAGTAATCTACATCTCTCAGTAAATTCAAGTAATGGTAAGAATTCGAGTTGGAGATTTATATATAAATAATATTGTAGGAAACGCGGAATGAAAAATCAAACAAATGACAACGAAGAATGAATAGAAAAAAAAATGCTCGGATGAGTTTTATATCAATGAAATAAAAAAAAAGAGAGATCGACAATCAATCGATATGCCTACGTATCTACGCGAGTTAAACGGGGATTTAAAAAACGTTAGAGTCAATACAGCCTGAAAATACAAAGCAGTGGACTTGTATAAGTCGTTGCATAACTTCAATAGCGACAAGTAAAATCGCACACGTAATACATAAGGATGATGATATTCAAATACAGGTGCAAATAGTATTTGATAGCGACAAGTAAAATCGCACACGAAATACATAAGGATGATGATATTCAAATACAGGTGCAAATAGTATTTGATAGCGACAAGTAAAATCGCACACGTAATACATAAGGATGATGATGATCAAAAACAGGTGAAAATAGCATGAATAACCCGTTGTATTGTTCATTACAAATATATCAATGCATCGCTGGCACCTTTTTAAATCATCGATACATATGTAAATATAGTTAATAAACTCAATGGATTTGTTGCCAAAACGAGGCACGAAGGAAGAAAATTTGTAAAGGAGCACACTCATACAATGAGGTAGGGTGTAGAAAAGTTGTTTTGCATGATTATACATGTATCTAGTGCATTTTTCAAAAGGTCTGATTTCGCGTTCTAAACATGTAAAATACGAACATAAATTTATATTATTTAACTTATAATACCACATATTTGAATCATAAAGCATGAAATTCGATTTACAAATTTATTTAGCACGGCCATAGTGACTCTCTTTGCTTACGGGTCATAACCGAGAAAAACAAAAAGATAGTATTGTACTAGAAACCATTTTTATCCTGTCACTAGTGCCATTTTGGGACCGATAACTAGGTACCGTATAAAATTTGTGATATCCGGCACTAACCATGTAACCATGTAACACATGCACTTGACGAATCATGACGTCATAAGAACGAAATGACGTCATATTTACATCATTATCTACTTATTTTTTTTATTTTTTTCTCGTGTTTTATTATTAGATCTTGTTTGTTTGAAATACATAAAGGTAACATGATAAATAGAATAGAAAGTTGGTGTCTTTGAATGGGAAAAGTTATCGGGCTCGGTCTCGGAATATTATCCGTTTCGCCTTCGGCTCACCGGATAATATTCCTAAGCCTTGCCCGATAACATTTCCGATTCACGACACCAACCATCTATTCTCTATTAGAGTACAGTGACAAAAGGAAAAGACGCGCTTGCAAAAAAAACCATGAAAAATCAAATCATCTGTACCATACATATAAAACCCCGACGTTTTATTAGATTTCCTTATAAAACAGTCATTACGTTTTGCACGATTTTGGACCAGGTCCAGGTCAAATGCTAGATTACCGTGAAAAATGGAAAAGTTCCTTGAAATGCCCAAATTGGTCGTCTTTTCCCGTCTCATAGGCGTAGGAGCGTTTTCAACATTGTGGGGGGGGGGGGGCAACTTCAGATGAGGACCGGTCTAAGAATAAATGTTTCTAAACTTTCTCATGACTAATCATGCGTCTACAAATTCAAAATCATTAAATGAATTAAAAGAAAGCGTATGAAAATGTGTATCTAAGTTGAGACAAAATAACCAAAAGAAAAAGAATATAGGATTGGCCAAGTCTCGATCTCACGCGGATAGCATATGGAATTGATATTAACTACAAGTGACAGCCACCGTGCTGTCACAGCCACGAGTTAGCCTACAATTCCGAACAAAAAATGAATTAATATTTAAAAACAATTTAGGATCTGACTGCTTAGAGTACGTTTTGCATCACTGTTTTCGTTAGTCAAAACTACTTTCCGTGAGCTGAGAGGTCATTGGATAAACCCGATGTATTCAGATTGCCATTTGCGATGATGACGTGAAAATGTTTTGGTTATTGTTCATAACAAAAGGCGAATTGGTATTAGATAAAGCACAAAATACACTTTTATATTAATTCTGCTGAAAAATTTCATTTCTTTCATTTTTTCTTTCAAAGAATCCTCATCTTCCATTGTGAATATGGGGGCAAAGTATACTCTGGCCCCCCAGTCTGGATATTGGGCGGGGGGGGCCCCCCGGCTCCTACGCCTATGCGTCTATGTACACATTGATATTTGGACACGTGCCGCGCAATGGATTCAAGCCTATCTTTAAATCTGTTTTAAATATATATCTTATGTCATTTACATGCTTGTTTTAAAGACCTATTTAATGAGGACTGCTATTTTTAAGTATTTGCTCATGTTGTTTACGCCAATTGTTTTGTTACAAAGTAACGACAGCTTGAACTCCACAACAATGGTCCCTGGATACTAACCAGGAGTCATATTGGCGTGAACTTATTTTTTATTGTCTTAACCCTATCAGCACGCCCCCTAGCTTGTTTTCGATTAATACGAATTTTAATTCTTTACTCCATAATTCCACGTATAACGCACCCGCATCAAACTACTGAAGAAACCATTGCCATTAGTGGAAATTGCTTGTCATAAACAATTTCTTCTATAATTAGAATGGTTTCTTCTCAATATTGTAAAAAAAGATATCTCGATCATAAGATTTTAGTCGTCTGTTGTTGGCTAATTGAACGATCCCGTTTCTTCTTCTCACACCTTTAAAGCCATACTTGTGCTCATTTACGCTTAAATTGTGAAAGTTCTGGAATCATTGAAAGTTACCTTAAAGTACTTTAAATTCCCTTTTACAGAGGAATTGCGACTGTAACACGTTCACATGATGCTTTTAAAAGAGTGAATATTATAATGTTTGTTTACAATTAGCGATAACACAAGGTCAGCCGAGAAACGTTGGGAACCAATAAAACCCAAGAAACTCTCCATTTTGAATGTTCATGTTGTTAATATACGATATATGACAGTTTTTTATGTGTTTCACGTGATTTTTCTAGCCAGTAGATCGCTACTCATTAATCCGAGCGTTTCTTGCTATTTCAGATGTTTCTCGAATGTAAACAATGAAGTTTAATTGGTGGGCACCAAATTTGTAAAAATATCACTTTGAAAAATAGATAATAAATAGTGCAGGCGTTATATTGTCATGATCCTGTGGGTTTTTGCTATGTTTCAACATATTCAATCATAAGTTATAACTCATATTACCCAGTTTCGCAGTTTTTCGCTGGGCTAGTATGCTTTCAAACGTCTATTTAACCGCACATATCCTTTTACCCTACCATCTTAGTCGTATAAAAGATTGATTCGTTTTCTTTTCGCTTTTTTTTCCTCTCAAAAATGAGATCACCGAGAAGACACGATTATCATCTGTTTTACCAAAAGAGCAATGGATGACATGCGATACTAGTATGGCACACTGCTTTTTCTCCTTGGTCGAAGCCAAGTGTCACTTAGATAATTTAACCCATTACCAAACAATAACGACATTTTACCAGTTTGCTGCAAACGACTCTGGATAACATTGTGGATAAAGGAGAAATTGCTCGTGACGATCAATTTCTCCTTTTCCCACGATGTGTTCTGCCCTATCAGAAGATTACTTTCCAATTTCATCACATTTTGAAATGTCCTCTGTATAAACCATTTCAATTTGGGATAGTCGAAAATGTTCGCGTTTTGTAAAGGGTTAACTTAAGGAATGTAACAATTGTGTTGGCATCGTTTCTTTGGCATTGTTTCTTTCGTCATTGGTATGACTCAGTTTGGTCTCGAAACCGAAACAAAAAATGAAGGAAAAACCCCGTCCCACTACGCAATTGGAATGGCAGCATTTGATCGTGAATGTTTATCTCTAGGTCCATGTAAGAGTTGTATTTCATACGCCAACGTCTGCATTTCTTCTTTGATCCTTGTGTTATTGATACTCAAAAGAACCGTCTCATTTATAAAGAAGATATATAAAAATCTTGCATTTTAGGGCATTGATAGAAAAAATCGGTTTATGAATAAACTGGTTCCCGCTGTCTACTGGCTCCACCATGTTCCACAAGATATTCGATAGATGAGAGATTGGTTCCCAGTCTAGATTTATAAAACAAAAAGCGTAGGATTGTGTGATGAAGAATCTTGGTATTAGGATATCAACCAATTTCGTTGTCTGTTTCCCAATCGCTCCTACATATTTCGATGGCTTCACGTAATAATACCAGTCCATTGTTACTACATATGCAAGATACGTATGCTAATTCTTTACCACACGTTTCAGCGCTTTTTTCACCAATTGGGAAAGGGTCCAGTGCCGAGGCAATAGGGAAAATTTGCGTTGTTTCGGTTCGCTTTTCTTACAATTGGGAATTTTGGGATTTATTTTCAAATAACAGAAAACTCTTCATAAGTAGCTTATCTTTTTAAAACTTAAATTATGAACACTGCAGAAAGAGAACAGTAACTTTGTCAATACATGCTTTGAGTCAAGAGTCTGCATTTGATTTTGAGTGTTCTGTTATAAATAATCTGAGGGGATTTTACCTCATTTGGGAAAACATCTTGAATTTGGGAAAAATGTTACCTAGATTTGATTGGGAAAGGGTCCTTTTAGCGGACCCAAACACAGAAGGAAAAGAACGCTGCGTTTATAAAATGGGCTGGGAAGCGAATCGATCATCTAGTTTTATCCAACTGTCTAGATACGTGAAGTCATTAGGCCTATATCCAAAGAAAAAAAAACATTTTATTTTTTAAAAGATTAAATCCCCAATCTGTGAATTAGATACTTTAATGTTTGTTACTTTAGTTATTGTGCTGAACATCAGCTGTCTTGTTTGCTGAGAAGTTTTGAAATATTAGTATTTTATTATCGTCTGCTGTTGATTTACAGAATATCAAGACCAGTCACACATTTCTATCTGTGAGAATAGGTTCAGTTCATTTTTTCTAAAGTCTCTTCATATGTACATTCTTATAATTGTCTGCATATGTACATTCTTATATATTCAACATATTCATTTTCTGTCACGTGTACATGTACATTAGCCCTCTTACAGGGGTATAGGAGACTGTAAAAGTATGATTAAAATTGAAAAAGAACACAGCCTAAGAAATCTCTCCGAGCAAGTTAACCGTAACAGATATCTCAATCTAGCAAAAAAGCTTTTGGGGTTTAACCTTTGGGCACTTGTACAAACCATGACACCATTATTCTAGTTATTTCGCAATGCCCGGCTTGTTAACGATGAAATAGGATTCCCCCGTTCTTTAGCTGCTCATTCATTCGTCACCTTTTCCCAAATATGATTTTTTTCATATCCTATCTAGAGGGTCCCATTTATTTCCTTTCATAGATACATAGAGACACATATTCTACACCATTTTTCAAGGAATAAGATTTTTGTCTATCTCAAACACAACATATAAGTAAGTTATATAAGTGAGTTATATAAGTAATACAGTATACTATCACGAGAATAACGAACTCCAACAAAGAAAACAATTATCATTTAATTTTTCCTATTTTCCAAGTCATAATGGTGTTGATGACCCACGTTCACTTGATCTGAAGTTTTTGAATCAGCCTTCTTAGACATTTTAGACTGAAAAATTGTTGCTGGCCAGCATTTTGTACAAAAATAATATAGCTTTTGAATGCAATAAATAATTCTTTATCTATTCTTCTCAAATATGTTTTCTATCGTTATGATTTCACAACGCGTAAACAATATTTCAGTCATGCAAGTATTGTGATACCCGACCTATTATATGGAGGAAGGTCCCAAGCTAAAGTTTCAATAGGAGTTGGGTCAAGGCTGTTAGAACCATCGGCATTCCGTTAGTCGGCCGGGGGACTAACCCGGTCTCATGAAAATCCAAATATAACCATACCGAGGATTGAACCCGCGAGGTGATGGGGTCATTTGCGCTTTCACTCTCTGAACGCTAACCAATGGGTACCGGGGTCTCCTTTACATGTGTGTACCAAAGAAAACGTTGTTTGTCCCAGATAATTAAACTTTACCCAAAACCACAACCATTGTTATAACACATTCGCCAAGAGAAATCGCACTAGAAACATTTGCAGCAGACGGATATCAAAATCATCGTGACAAAAAGGTAATTCGCTCACCTTGAGTTAATTTTTCTTGTGTCATAACTTTGAACCATTATTCATCAAATCGAAACTTTTTTCCTTTAATGTTTAAGACATTTTTGCTAATTGCGTCTTATCAATGCTAAAGTCGATCGTCTGCTTCGGATTACATGAATAATGGGTTTTAAGAGTTAACATCTTATTCCGTGAAAACCCCGCATACCTTGGGTCTGCTGCAGAAGAAGCTTTTAGAAACCAATGTTACATAAGGATAATTTGCTCCATATGAGCAAATTATCCTTTTGTCAAAGTGATTTCTAATACCTTCTAGCGAACGTCACTAAAGAATTATAAGAGAAATGGATAAGAGAATATCAAAATATGATACATCTCATGAACACATAAAACACACATCTAATTACAAAAGATGCCTCGCTTACCTTGTCGAATCGTCTCCAATGTTTTAATCACGAACGCTCCCAAATATGTGGCTATTCATTCACCTGCCACAATCCATATAGTATATATATATATACATACACACACCGGGGTAAACCATCGAATGACGTGTTCCATAAATAGAAAGAAGTACAAGTCGTAAAAAGGCTATTATAGATGTATCATGTATCCAAACCGTGTGTTCATCAATGTGACCCACCCGTGTAAGGCAGCTCCGATACGATACTACGGTTCATTTGTGCAGAAGGTATATCGTTAATTGAATTATATACTCATATTTAAGTACAGTGATGTCTCGTTAATCCGAACACGTCCGTTCCCAACAAAATGTCCGGATGACCGAATCATCCGGACTAATGAAGCAGAGCATGTTCTTATACACATTAAGACATACACATTCTATATGCACGTGTTTACTTATAACCCTTTAGCAAACGCCAAATTGTCGAGTTTGCAGACGACATTTCAAAACGTCATGAAATTCAAAAATAATCTTCTGATATGGCAGAAAACATTGTGGGATAGGGAGAAATTGCTCGTCGCAATGTTTTCAAGAGTTGTCTGCAACAAACTGGTCATATAATTTCGTTCCCTTACAATTTCGTTCGGATTGCGAGACATCCGAATAATTGGGGTCCGGATAAACGAGGGTTCACTGTATGTATTATTCACTTGCAAAGCTTCTCGCCAACACTATTATCATGTTCTTCCATTGATTTACTCATTGTTTTGTACAAAGTACTTTGTCCTTTATACTGAATAAAATTAATTGAATTTAATTGAATTGAATCTCACCTTTTTAGCAAATCCTGTTCAATTCAAACATTTAATTGCAGAATCGACAGCAATGTGGCCCATTCTCACCTTTGTTTTTTTTAGCATTTTCTGACTAACGCAGCGTTTAATTGAAGAATCGACAACAGTTTATATTCGGTAGATCTCACGCTTTTTTGGGATTAGAGTACATGTTAATTGACCTTACGATACAGAGCAGTCAACCACGCCCACCAAAAACAGGGGAGGTCACTCGAATTTTCTCCGACATTCCGAGTAGAATGTAGAATAGCGTCAATGCACGAACTAGATCCCTGTCTGACGATTTCGGAGAATCTTATTTGAAATCGGAGATATTCTAACAAAATAAACACTTGCCTTTGTTGCTGGATGCTACGTACATAGCGTGACAATTTGTAAAGAAGATGTTAAATTTGTGAGCGTTAGCATAAACATAGTTAATAAGCTCTGTTATATGTGTCTTTGGCGTTAAAGGAGTGATTTACCCCAGCGGTGTGAGGTCCGATCGGCACCAAATACGATCGGTTCATAGTCCCACCAGACTCGGGTCTGATCGACATTGGTCCATTCGGCACTGGTTCGACCGGACCTTCAAAATGACCGTATTGCATGCTACTTCTAAACAGTTATTATAAGATATTTGATCGTTACGAACAAAATGACCTCATATTTTTGTTTAACGTTTCAAATCTTGATTCTATTAAAAAAGCGTATCTTGAATGATTCAAAATGCATACCTACTAATTTTATCATGTTAAAAATGGTAAAATAGTGCTAGTCATGTTGCGATTCTGATGTAAGAACATGCTGATTACAACACCCTATTTTGTAGCCATTTAAGATGACAATAAAGCCACTTGAACATAACATTTTGTATGCTACTCACTCGATTATTCTAACATTTGCTGCTTGATTACGAACTGGGGTTCATTTAACCGCAACATTTTCATCTGTCCTAAATGTAAAGAGTTTGCAGACCACATTTCAATGAAAATGATGAAACTTCCTTTGATAGGGCAGAAAACATTGTCGGAAAATGAAAAATTGCTCGCTAAGAGCATTTTCTCCTTTTCTCACAACATTTTTCATAGTTGTCTGTAACAAAGTGGTCAAATGTCGTTTTTGTTTGATAAAGGGTTAAGAAACTTCGATTGTTACGAGGATTAGGGGTTGTTACGCTAAATAACATCAATCTGACACAATTGCACTTTATGGTCAAGTCACAAATCCTTTATTGTTTAGCCGATCGGCGGTCTTTGTGATCAACCATTAACCACCAAGGGTGTGTTTTACAACATATCAAAGCAATCATGTCTCCTCAAATTCTTTATTGTATCCGGATTAAGTTGCAACAAGGAGATATGTGTTTGTCTTTGGTAATGGCGTTTAAATTTGGATACGATACATCGATCAGTACAGGTAGGCGGATTGATGAACTATAATAAAAAAAGTAAATTATTTTTTTGAGTGCTCTATGGGTCCATTTAAGTACAAAATGTATTAATTAAAATCTAATTTGAAGAATTTGTATATATCTAATTGGAAACAATGTCCTCTAACATCATTATCGATCAATATTGTCATGTATTTTTGACGACATTTGATTCATAATCCAATGCAACTATTGACATTTGTCTTAAAACATTGAATTTTCGTTTTCAAACGAAGATTTAAGAAGAAAAAACATTTACTTTATTCTGAAAGATTAAAATAAAAATAAAACAATATTTCATATTTCTATTCTTTACATCGTATACATTAACGGTATGTATAAATTTACTAATTGCGTGTTCTTCTCAGAAATTTCACAATATATGTGACAGATTTCGGAAACGGAATAAACTCTGCTTCACCCTCAAGTCTCTCCTTATAATTATATTGATACCAGATACTTAGAACGACCAAATGTTTTCAAATTTACTGATCTACTCAACTCTTCTGATAAACAAACTCTGTTTAACCTTGGACTTTTTTGTAAAAATGCTTTCCAAGAAAGAAACACATTTATGTCTAGACAGAATAGTTAGTTTTATTTATTACTTGGATGTAAGGTCTTTTTCATCCACTCTCATTCAAATATGTACTAATCCTTTTAACCATCTCAAATATATTGTAATTTGTATGTGATTTACTTCATATTTATATTGTTTATTTATGTTCATGCATGTAATTGTAAACGTGTTTGAACTATGGGCCTATGTGCCTAAGTTCTAATAAAATTATGTTATGTTATATATAATGTCTCTATTGTAAGTACGTTAACAATATCTCTTAACCATTTTAAACAATATTGATGAAGAAATATCAAAGTAAAATAGTGCTATGTGTTGACGGAGTCGCACAGCTTGTCGGAAAAAATGGCGGATAGCGACCGAAGTGGTCGCTGATTGGTCAGTTCATATGTCAATCATGTCTGTCGTAAGGTCAATGAACTGTGAATACACTCTAAAGCATTGAAAAACGATCCAATTTTGATTCCAGTGACTATCCTTCGGTGCATATCATATAACAGTAAAGCCATTGTGGAGTTTTTAAGAAATTAATCTTTAACTTCCATATTTCTTCACATCTGTGAACAAGCACCTTTAACGTTATCGAACGGTTCATTTGTGCAGATGATATCTCACTTTTTAGCAAATCCTGTTCAATTCAAACAAAATTGATTGCAGAATCGGCAGCAGTGTGGCTCATTCTCACATGTTTAAGCATTTTCAGACAAATGCAACGTTCACTTGAAGAATCGACAACAGTATAGTGGTTCATGATGGTCACTGACTAGTGTGTGTTTGTGTTAGTACATGGAGATGGACGTGTAACCAATAGCTTATTTATTACCCATTTTGAAACATCTGCTGCAGAAGCATGTGACACATAGAATGTAAGCATGAAGATATGTGTGTAAACCCATTACTTCATAATACCCCGTTTTGATACATCTGCTGCAGAAGTACGTGACACATAGAATATTAGCATGGAGATATGTGTGTAAACCCATTACTTCATAAATCCCCGTTTTGAAACATCTGCTGCAGAAGTATGTGACACATAGAACGTAAGCATGAAGATATGCGTGTAAACCCATTACTTCATTATACCCCATCTTGAAACATCTGCTGAAGACGTGTGTGACATATAGAATGTAAGCATGAAGATATGTGTGTAAACCCATTGCTTCATAATAGCTCATTTTGAAACATCTGCTGCAGAAGTATATGTCATATAGAATGTTAGCATGAAGATATGTGTGTAAACCCATTACTTCGTAAAACCCCATTTTAAAATATCTGCTGCAGAAGTATGTGACACATAGAACGTAAGCACGAAAATATGCGTGTAAACCCATTACTTCATAATACCCCATCTTGAAACATCTGCTGCAGACGTGTGTGACACATAGATGGTTAGCATGAAGATATGTGTGTGTAAACTCATTACTTCATAATACCCCGTTTTGATACATCTGCTGCAGAAGTATGTGACACATAGAATGTTAGCATGGAGATATGTGTGTTAACCCATTATTTCATAATACCCCTTTTTGAAACATCTGCTGCAGACGTGTGTGACACATAGAATGTAAGTATAAAGATGTGTGTGTAAACCCATAACTTCACAATACCCCATTTTGAAACATCAGCTGCAGAAGTATGTGGCATATAGAACGTAAGCAGGAAGATGTGTGTGTAAACCCATAACTTCATAACACCCCATTTTGAAACATCTGCTGCATAAGTATGTGATACATAGAATGTTAGCATGAAGATATGCGTGTAAACCCATTACTTCATAATACCCCATCTTGAAACATCTGCTGCATAAGTATGTGATACATAGAATGTTAGCATGAAGATATGCGTGTAAACCCATTTCTTCATAATACCCCATCTTGAAACATCTGCTGCATAAGTATGTGACATCTAGAATGTAAGCATGAAGATGTGTGTGTAAACCCATTGCTTCATAATAGCCCATTTTGAAACAACTGCTGCAGAAGTATATGTCATATAAAATGTTAGCATGAAGATATGAGTGTAAACCCATTACTTCATAATACCCCATTTTCAAACATCTGCTGCAGTAGTATGTGACATCTAGAATGTAAGCATGAAGATATGCGTGTAAACCCATTACTTCATAAAAAACAATCTTCAAACATCTGCTGCAGACGTGTGTGAAACATATAAAGTTAGCATGAAGATATGCGTGTAAAACCATTACTTTATAATACCCATTTTGAAACATCTGCTGCAGAAGTAAATGACACATCGAATGTTAGCATAAAGATATGCGTGTTAACCCATTACTTCATTATACCCCATCTTGAAAAATCTGCTGCAGAAGTATATGACATCTAGAATGTAAGCATGAAGATATGCGTGTAAAGTTTGTAAACCCATTACTTTATAATACCCATTTTGAAACATCTGCTGCGGAAGTAAATGACACATAGAATGTTAGCATGAAGATATGCGTGTAAATCCATTACTTCATTATACCCCATTTGAAACATCTGCTGCAGAAGTATATGACATCTAGAATGTAAGCATGAAGATATGCGTGTAAACCCATTACTTTATAATACCCATTTTTAAACATCTGCTGCAGAAGTAAATGACACATAGAATGTTAGCATGAAGATATGCGTGTAAACCCATTACTTCATAATACCCCATCTTGAAACATCTGCTGCAGAAGTATATGACATCTAGAATGTAAGCATGAAGATATGTGTGTAAACCCATTACTTTATAATACCCATTTTGAAACACCTGCTGCAGAAGTTTCTGACACATAGAATGTTAGCATAAAGATATGCGTGTAAACCCATTACTTCATAATACCCCATCTTGAAACATCTGCTGCAGAAGTATATGACATCTAGAATGTAAGCATGAAGATATGCGTGTAAACCCATTACTTTATAATACCCATTTTGAAACACCTGCTGCAGAAGTTTCTGACACATAGAATGTTAGCATAAAGATATGCGTGTAAACCCATTACTTCATAATACCCCATCTTGAAACATCTGCTGCAGAAGTATATGACATCTAGAATGTAAGCATGAAGATATGCGTGTAAACCCATTACTTTATAATACCCATTTTGAAACATCTGCTGCAGAAGTAAATGACACATAGAATGTTAGCATGAAGATATGCGTGTTAACCCATTACTTCATAATACCCCATCTTGAAACATCTGCTGCAGAAGTATATGACATCTAGAATGTAAGCATGAAGATATGCGTGTAAACCCATTACTTTATAATACCCATTTTGAAACACCTGCTGCAGAAGTTTCTGACACATAGAATGTTAGCATAAAGATATGCGTGTAAACCCATGACTTCATAATACCCCATCTTGAAACATCTGCTGCAGAAGTATATGACATCTAGAATGTAAGCATGAAGATATGCGTGTAAACCCATTACTTTATAATACCCATTTTGAAACATCTGCTGCAGAAGTAAATGACACATAGAATGTTAGCATGAAGATATGCGTGTAAACCCATTACTTCATCATACCCATTTTGAAACATCTGCTGCAGAAGTACGTGACACATAGAATATTAGCATAAAGATATGTGTGTTAACTCATGACTTCATTATACCCCATTTTGAAACATCTGCTGCAGACGTGTATGACACACAGAATGTAAGCCTATGTTTACGTCATTAAACGGTTCGTTTGTGCAGAAGATATGTCACCTTTTTAGAAATTCCGGACCAATGGTAACGTTCAACTGCAGAATCAACAACAGTGTGGTTTATGACGATTAATGGCTAGTGTGTGCTTGTGTCAGTACATGGAGATATGTGTAAGCTCATTACTTCATAATACCGCCATTTTGAAACATCTGCTGCAATGTTAACAGGTTGTTACTTAAGTAGTAAATTTGGTATTAAAAAAGTGCGACCATTGAGATTTGAACTTGTTACTTTCAGGCTGTGGGTACACCCGCTGATACATGCAGGCTAAGTATGGGCATGCACATCCAGGTCCTGTACTCCAGTGTTGGAGCATTGGCTCTACCACAGAGCAAAATTATTGGAGTGGCCATTCTGTATGACAGTCCCCAGAACATCAAATATAGGGTAAATATGTCTGTCTGTATCGTCTGTCTGTCTGTATTTTCCGTCATATGGTCAGTTGGTCTGTCTGTATTGTATTGTATGTTTGTCATGTCTTTCTTCCTTATCTAACCCTTTCTTTACAAACTTATTTTTAGCTGAACTATTTGAAGAATAAGGAGAGCTCTACTACTCACCCGAGTGCCGTCGTCGCTTTCACATCTTGGTTAAGTTTTTAATGCAAGTTTGTATCTCATGAACTTCTGTATGGAATGGGTTGATACTTCACACATGTGTTCAGGGTCATAATCTAAGGTCATTGAGGTATCAAGGAGTTTTTGGCCGTTTCTTTGACCGAATGGGATTTGTAGATTTCCTGATCCCTGGTCAGTACATGTACTATGTAATATACTATAATTGTATATTATATTACGTAGTACTGACCCCAGGATAACTATAGACACCTGTGTTCATGATAAATGCATCTTGTAGTTTTCAATCAAGAGAGACCTGTCAGAAAACTTCATCTGAGGGAATGAGTAAACAATTTATTAAACAGCTGCTTTTCAAACAGTAATACTATGCTACTAGATAAAAAAATGGAATATCTTACCACAAATTCAATCATTTTCAATTTGGCATTATCAACATTTTTTTTAAAGAAGGGGTTCTGATGTTAGTTTGTCACCTTTGTGAAGGACGAACGATGGATGCGCTGAACCCTCTATTTGTCATTTATGCTGCCTGTATTTGCTTTAAATATGGAATATTCAAAAGTTATTAAAAAGTGTATTGGTTGGTTAATTCTGTTATTTTTATTCTGTCATTTTTCAGTGTACTGGTGCATTTTGTCAAGATGGAACAACGGGATTAGATCAAGTCTTCGAAGTCAGCCAAACAGTCTCTTTTGTGGATGTGTCGCAGCCGGCAGTTAAATATGCAGGGGAGGCGCCAATATTTATTGCCCGCGTGCCAAACGACTTTTTCTACCCATTTTTATACGACACAAGTTCTGCGCCATTCGAATCTCCCGTTATGATGTTGACAGTGTTGTTATCTGCCTTAGTGACTTTAGTAAATATAAGATTAGCCTGTTGAAGGATCTGTGATAAAAATAGCATTTTTAAAAAGTATGGAGTGAAATGTAAATTAGAGTTTAGTGTAAGATGGCCATTGATATTGGCATAACCCATTCCATTATGCGAGATTTAGTTTGTTTCAAATTAGAAGGAACAACATAGGACAATTATAAACTACAAAGATTGTGAGTATTAACCATTGTGACAAAAAGCAAAGTTGCTTGACACAAACAATTTTTCTATTTATCAGTGCATTTTTGAAACCATCTACTGCATGTGTGTTGAAATAGGTAAATATGAAGTAGTGGATTAATAAAGATTAACTCTTTTGAAACTCTTTTTTTATGCAAACAACTGTTGTGTTTGCTAACTTTAATAAACACTCTTTCAAAAGGACAAGTAATGATGAGGAATTTCTATTATTTTGTTAATGAGTCTTGTAATAATCCTATCTATCAAAAAGATTCTAGAAATTCACTACAATAGAGCTTCAAAAGATTGACAAAATAAGAAGAAATCAATAACAAGGGATATCTATTTTGTATCACAGATGTTTCAATTACTTGAGGAGTAATAGGTCATTAAACATGCTACATAATTTATTTGTAAGGTTATGCTTTTATTTTGGATTGAAAACAAAGTATGTATTTTGGTTGATTGTTTTGCTAGATACTGTATGATAGCTTAAAAAAATGTAATAGAAAAGTATGAACACAATTTTGTAATACATGTGCAGTATAAATGGAACAGGAATATTAACCCTTAGAATGCTGGGTAATTTTCTAAAAAAGAGAAGTTATTTCGTCGTCTACTTTCCAAAACCTTAAATACCTGCTTAATTTTAGTGAGGAAAAATAATCAGAGTAGCAAACAGGTTAGATACAGGCCAGCCACCAGTTTACTTGGGGGCTAGCCTGGATCTAACCTGTTTGCATAAGCATCATGAACTCGGTTCCAGCACTACAAGGGTTATCGCTAGGTGTTCTTTGTAATTGTACAGGCAGGATGTATGAAGAATTTGCTTGAGATTTGTATCTTTGAGGAGTAAGAATATAAGTTTGACAGACTCTATCATTTTAGTTTGATATTAAACTTTTTTGTATCTCTTATGTTAGTGCTGAAAGTGTGTGGCTGTTTTAGGAACTTACTTTATGAAGTGCGGAATTTTGTTTTACTTTTTCAACATAGTTTGAAGACCATTACGCAGATGAGTGAATGTATCAATGGTCCAGAAGAAAATATACTAAGCTTTTTACTCTTGTGAAAGACTTATTATAGTATTGCATTGAATGCTCCGTATGCGGTTTGTATGATGAACCATGTATCTGAGATAGGGTCAATTTTTAGAATGATAATAGAAAAATAATAGGGAGTTTTATAGACTCTGTGTGTTTCATCCGTCCGACATATTTATGATTGAGGTTGTAAAAATCATGGTTGTGTCTTGTATTTGTACAGTATATTTATTAAAAAAATAGCAAAAATAAAAAAAGGTAATACTGGACTGTTGTTTTTTATTTATTCAATCAGTATAATGGCTATGTTTAAGGTCCTTAACCCTTAAAATGCTATGTAATTTTCAAAGAAATAATTGAGTCATCTGCTTTCCAAAACCTTAAAAAAATAATTATTTTTGATGAAGAAAGATACTCAGAGTAGCAAACAGGTATGATCATAGGCAAGCCTCCAATTTCCATGGCGGCTGGCCTTGATATAACCTGTTGAAAGCATGAAGTTCAGTCCAGCACTATATGCTATATGGGTTAAAGGTGCTTTTTACTTTTTGTATGTTAATTATACACAATTTGACTTTATGAAAGAAGATGTAAAAAAACATTTTGACAAAAGAATTCCCATGATAAACAATCTCTCATTTCACCACTATGCACTCCCAAAATTAAGTTGTCTGTTTGTGTGTTCATTCAGACCATTCTGTCACAGTTTCAATCTTTTCCGTGAATAGTTTATATTTGATGCTGGTTGTATTTAACTTCTTTAACCCATTACTAAACAATGACGATATTTGACCAGTTTGTTGCAGAAAACTATGGAAAACGTTGTGAGAAAAGGAGAAATTGCTCTTTCCCACAATGTTTTCCACCCTATCTGAGGATTCATCACATTTTGAAATGTCGTATACAAACTCTTTCAATTTGGGACAGTAGAAAATTTGATGTTTAGTAAAGGGTTAAAGAGGCCTTTGATGTCCATGAAATAGTAATTCTTTGGTGACCCTTGTCCCCTTTTAGTTTTTAACCAAGGGAAATAACTTGAAATAGAATACAAAATGAAATGTATACAGATTACTCCCCTTTGTAAAAACTTCATGGCTCAGCTATGCCCCTGAAAGTACTTTGAATGAACAGAGATAGCATTTTGCAGTTGTCCGCATTTGGGTTGAGGAGCGTTTCCTCCAATGATAAATATAGCAAACCAACAAGATTCGCTTTGCTTGTGCACTTATCAATGCTTTTTTAATACAGAAAGCAGTCAGTGACTTGAAAAATAGTGATGTAGTATTGCAATTGATAAGGAAATAACTGGATACATTGATAAGTACCCATAAATGTAAAGATTTTATAACTGAAAACTGTAGAAAATGATGTAAAGCAGTAAACAAATAGGAACATGGCAATCAAGTTCCTAGCCAAATAGTGGTGAATAATTTGATCATTTTAGTTTAGGATGTGGAACTTTCAGTACTTTGATACTTTTTCCTCATACGAGTATGAATCTAATGTTGATCATAAATAAAAGCAAACATATGATTTTATGGTCGTATTTACTTTCATTTGGCCAAGTTGATATCTTTGTAGTGTGTTTCATCGAATCATTTGTTATGAAATCATAAATGGTAATTGATTACTTGAATTTACCAAATATAGTTGGATCTACTTTATGGTCATATCCTGGTCGCTGAAGAACATCATTGTCGAATATGTACTTCGGTCTTGACTTATGAAGTCATGGTCTTGCAAGTGATCTGACAAAATATACACAAATAACAGATAAAACAAAGTTAATAAGATACGACAGTGTGTGGAATTAATGTCCAGGATTTAGTCGACCAACCAGTGCGATTTGGAGACTAAAAAATAGATTCCTGAAGGGCCGGGTAAGGTGTTATTTTTCATACCCCATCGATTGATAACCACGATCAATCGAGTAAGTCAGCTGATTTAGGGTCAATTGTGATCGCTTACCAAATCGCATGAGCAATCCATTGGTGATTGTGTCATGTTAAAATGTTGAACATGCTGGATTCTGGTAATTGATTATCAAAACGATCATTATGTATATGTACAGCGACATTAACATGATATTGTTATGTACCACAGTGTTTACCTTTTTGAAACATAACCAGGTAAGGAGGTCTGCTCAAAAGAAAACTGTTTGAACCAGATCACAGTACAAAACTGTATGTTACTTTCATTTTATGATCAGCACCATCTTAAAACATTTGAAGATTATACATGAAAAGTTGATACAATCGAAATCCTGAGATGTTTTTTTATATGAATCGAAAATATGACACATCATGGACGGGCATATCAAAATCAGGGTTGTGTTGTCTGCTACAAGTGGACATGCAGTGAAACATGTTCTCAAGTTAAAAGTCACTTGTTTTGTAAGAACAAAAATGCACTGACCCGGAGGGTAGTGGTTCAAGGGTAGAGTGTCAGCCTCCGGGGACAAGGGTTGTGGGTTCCAAACCCATGAATTCCAGCGAAATTCTGTATTCAGGAAGCAGAAATGAGAGTGATCAGTTGAAGTTGTAACAACTTGTTTCACAATCAATGTAAAATAAATGAGTTAAATCTTAACTAACAAGCACTGACAATTTGTTCATCATAGGACAAATAAGTACATGTATCCCTGAATTCCCAGATTAATGACCAAATTGAATTTCGGAATAAAACTGTTTTTGAATGGGTTTTATGTGTGTTGGAAAAGACTTTCAAATCTAGACCAATAATGTTCCTGATAGATTCTGAATGTTTGTTTTGTTTTTCATGTGCTAGTTCTGACCATGTAAACAAGGTATTCTGATATCAACAAGAATTCATTCTTATCCAGAGTATTATATGCCTTTTTAATCCCTGATTTTAATACCTGAATGATATTTGAAGTTAACTTTGTGTTCAATCCCAAAGTATTCAAGGATCTGTGTATATTGATACAGGATACTGCGGAGTAAATATTAATTCAGACTCAAACTGGACATGTGTTGTCAAGTTTGGATTTGTCATTGATCTATCATCTTAGTTGTGAATCAGAAAGGGTATCCTTGTTTATATCCCAATGATGACATAATGATCTGTTTTTATCTTGTTACATATAGAACTTTGAAAACATTGTTACAATAGACAAAGACACAAGTCATAATGAACCTTCTATTAGTACTGTATTTAATCCTTTTTACTAGACAATCCCTTGTTTAAAGATGTATGAGCATTACTTTGTGAAAATTTGCAAAGCAATGGTTCTTTGTAACCACCATTTCTAATTTTTAAACAGAATTCAATTACACAAATTGTCTATAGACTATATCAACCATGGCTGATAAAATATAATCATTTCGACAAGTTATTAAACTAAGTATCTATGGACACATGTGGGTCAACCCTTCACTTGCTTCAGGCAAACTTTTGACAAGTTCAGTTCATCATGTGACTTCCTAAAGCATTTATAGCAAAAATACACATTGATGGTGACAAATGATTTCTGTATTTCTCATGATGTTTTTTTCATTGTTGTCAATGAAAAATTATTGTTTTTCATTTGAATATTATTTTTATGTAAGGAGATTGTGCCTTACTTGTATTGAAACAGGACGACTTTGTATCACTTTTTTCTGAAAATGTCCGTTAGCTATACTATATGTAATCATACAAGTAAATTTGCATAGACTATATATACATTTACATGGATACATATTAATACCAACAGTCTCCCGACTGACTTACTGAATGCTGATGGTTCTATCCGACTTGACCAGCCCTTATGGGCAGTTGAGTATGGGGTATCCCTCCATCATTTAGAGTCGGGCATCGCGACAAAACTGAAATAATGTTGATGTGATGTAAAACCCATATAAAAAAAGTGCAAACACACAGAGATCTAACAGCTGTTGCTAGGAATGGTGTTTGTGGGTAACCACCCACAGAACCACGAGTCTAGGTTGGAATCCTGTGATGAGAACTTTTCTCTTTGCCACAGTGATTTCTTGAAGCTGAATTTTTTTTCACAAATAGTGTTGATGTAATTGATGTTGAGAAAGTCTTAGACCTATAAAGCTATGTGTCCCATAACAATACAAAAAGTTATCATCACCAATTTTTGTTTTGATAGCTCATTCATTAATCATATGGCAAGGATGAGGTCTGCTTGTCTGGTCAAGAGCATAACCTCCCTCTCCATGTTTGGAAAATCTTTACTGTTGCATAAAATGTGTTTATCTCAACCTCTGGCTTATTGAAGGATAAGAAACCTGCAAGATTTGAATATCTCAAAGACTCAACCAGTTTCCCATTAAAGGAGAATATGTGTCTTGTCCTAATTGAAAACGGCAACAGGCAAAAAAGAAATAGCAAAGATATCTGAATGATGTTATGTAGAAACCTTTTGTGACATAAGGATAAATTTCACTGTATTGGCAGTCTATTCTTTTGTCGCAGGGGTTTCTAAATTCTTCTAAATTAGATGCCATAAATTGCTCATGGTATCCATGAAGTAAGGGTAAAAGGGAAACATTGTTGTTAAGTTCATTAGCCCCTAAGTTAGATACAGGGGTTGGGAGGTTCAAATCCCAGACATGTGGTAGTCATCTTTTTGGCCTTTCATTAATCATTAATCCCTATTTCGGATGACTACTGGATGTATTGTAAATTTATGTATTCAAGAAACAGTGTCATGAGTGATCATTCTCAGTTTCAACCCATTACCTAACAGTAACAACATTTGACCAGTTTGTTGCAGTTGACTGTTTAAAACATTGTGGAAAAACGAGCAATTTCTCCTTTTCCGACAATATTTTCTGTCCTATCAGATGTTAATTTTTTTCAATTTCATCACATTTGAAATGTCGTCTGCAAACTCTTTCTATTTGGGACAGTCGAGAATTTGCGTTTGGTAAAGAGTTAAATGCTTGTTTCACACAATACGATGTATTGGCCTCCAGGTCCTTGTGGTTTGAGTACAGACCTTTAAATTACAAGGCCCGTCTCCACAAAATGGTTTGAATCATGTTAGCAGTAGATCTGGGTTTTTAGGGAGAGGTCTTCTGACTGTCTTAATGAATGCAAGGGATGGCAAAATCAGTTGTCCGTATTGCCCAGCTTGTCCTAAAGCCTTAACAGACAAGTGAGTTCTTACTGAAATTACTATAAAACCACTATACACACAAGTACAGAAAAGGATTAATTAGACATTTATGGACGAGTAAATAAAGATCAGATTTCATCACACCTGAATGTCAATGGGTTTTTTTCCAGATAAAGTGCCTGGCATCACAACATAACTGAAATACTGTAGACATGGTTAAACCTTTGCTAACTAACATCACAGTAAAATGAAGAACAAAATAGATGTAAATTTAAGCACTGTGAATTGTTTCTGCTTCATTTCTTCCTAAAATTATATCATTATTTGAATTATAAATGCAAAGTATATAATATATTGGTAATTTAGAGACACTGTTCAATGAGCTAATAGAATAATAGATCTAGTACAATTCAGACATTTGAACACAATATGATTGAGTCTTAATGAATGTGTTGTGTTTGTTTACCAGAGAAACATGCATGAACAATATACCACATAATCAGAAGCAGTGCCTATGAATAGAATTATAGCGCTGTTGATTTTATTTGTAAAAGGATACCGCAATACAACCAATGCTTATTTGAATATTTATCATCTAGTATTGTGGGTACTTAATAGAGTCATCTCATTTAGACAAATCTATTAACCTTTAGAATGCTGGGTAATTTTCTAAAAATAGATTTTTGTGTTTTCGGCTTTTCAAAACCTTAAATTACTGCTTAATTTTGATGAGGAAAGATACTCAGAGTAGCAAACAGGTTAGATCACAGGCCAGCCGCCAGTTTACTTGGCGGCTGGCCTGGATCTAGCCTGTTTGCATAAGCATGAAGTCGGTTACAGCACTATAAGAGTTAAGTACCCTGAAATTAAAACAAAAAGTATTATCTTAAAATACTTTTTGTAACAATACAGTCATGTAAGTTTCTGCTACATGTGCCTATCTAGACCTCTTGGAATAGCATGTCAAGTGGCAATGTCTCAGTCGTCATGTTTATTTTGGGATCATAACAAGAGCTGTAAACTGTATTCCTTATTACCTTGTAGACTTAAAGTGGTTTAAAACAGTTTATAGATTTAGTCACCTGTGTGGAGATCAATACAAAATGAGTCATTTCCAATATACCCTTTCCCCAAACAATAACGACGTTTGACAACTTTGTTGCAGCTTACTTTAGAAAACAGTGTGGGAAAAGGAGAAATTTCTGCTCTTTCTGAAGAATATTGTTCAATATCATCACAATTTGAAATGTCGTCTACAAACTCTTTCAAATTGGGACAGTTGAAAAATTTGTTTTTTGGGAAATGGGTTAACAGAGAGTCTCACTAAAGTGTTGTATTGGAGTTCCACTAAATGGGCAATTTAGACCTTGGGACAACTTGATGCAATCATCCAACTCACATGCTGTTGGTACTCGTTGGACTAACCTCTATGGAACTACTCATCTGTGCTTTCATTGGAAGGGAAATGCTGTTGCCTCATTTTGAGGTTTCGGTGCAATACTATATAGTAGGTGCTTCATGTGTATGAAGCACTTACGAAAGTCTGCATTGGACCCTTGATTTATTCTTTTTTCGACAGATTTGTATTGGTTTATCTACTTTCTTGTAAAGAGTTGCCATATAATGAAATGCTGTTGATGTGACAAAACTTTGAAAGATCAACACACTTCAAGCATTATGTTCTGTCGAATACAAATGTTACTAAAGTTTGCTCATGGGTGGCATTTTTTGGCTGTCTATTAGGTTTTATAAGGAAAAGTAGGTTAAGCAGGTTTTGCAAAATCTGATTTGGATTTACATGTCTGTAAATGCCAAATCTTTTTCTGCGCTTGTCTATGTAATGGTTGTATGGTTAATTTCAGTGATTTACTTGTCCGGTAATGCTTTTTGACAAGCTGGGCAATCTGAACGATTGATTTTCATTTTTGCCACCCATGGTTAAGGGTGGATAGAGCTAATGGAATGAGCAATTAATTTAACGATGATAAATGAAACAGTCCATTGATTTGTGTCATATTTCATTTTATTTTTGTATTGATTTAACTAAGTGTAAAATGAATATCAGATACAGATATGTTTTATGAAACATGATTTATAGTGTACCTTTTTCCATATTGGTGAACATTTAATGCCTTTTGCCTGAGGTATTTTACAGTATTCAACTTGTTTTGTGAAAAGTTTAACTTATTATCCATTTGAAAAAATGTTGGACAAGAACCTCCATGGTCACATTGGTGTAGTACTTAGAGTAAGGGACTTGAAATCTCACATGGCCCCTCAAATGTGAGTTCAATTTTTGGTTTAGGCATTTAGACTAATGCATACAACACCTTACATTTATAAACAAATTATGTATTTAATATGAAAAGCGATATTATCACATGAGAAGATTATCTTTCTAAATATAAAATTATAAACATCACATGACAAAGATTGCTGCTAAATAACTTAACTTGAAGAAGTACCTTTTAGCCCAGTATTTTCTTATTTTGTCCCTCATGGAAATTGTATGGGTACATAGTCAAGGCAATACCAGGGTTCAGTACTGTATCATCGATTATGTATCAGGCTTATACACCTGAGTGTCAAAATGGGAATTTCTCCTTTCCATTTACAGTACTTTCTTTAATCTATGGCTGCAGGTGTATTTAATCAAATGTTTACAGAAAAATGGGTAAAAATCATCTGTTGCAGGTGTGTTTATGGCTAAATATCTTTCCTGGTTAGAAAATGTGGTGCACCGATCTAAGTTGTTTACAATAAGAAGCAAAATAAGAAAACACATTACCACCTGTTGATTACAGTTAGTGACTTTTGTATTTTTTTTAGGAAAATGGTCAAACAAAAGAGATAAGTTGCTTAATTAAAATGAACCTTTCGTGCCCTTTCTTCAAGCCAATATGTTCAACCATGTCAAATGGTAGGGAAAAAAAATTTTTTTCTCAAATTTTGAAAGGTAATGTTAGTAGTTTATAACTTGAACATCTATCAAAATCTGGTTGAACCTTTGTGAAACGTGTACCGATCTAGAATATTTTATTTCCCTAAAGAAAAGCATTAATGCAGATTGACTAATCTGTCTATTTTAGGGGTTGAAATAATCGGCTGTTCAATTAAATTACTGAGCTGTAAAATCTTGATAACCCTTTACTGCATCGTTTGGCGTTTTAAAAATTGAGGGAAGGAAAGAGATTTATTTTTCTCATGATTGAAGTCTACTTTTCTATAATGGATTTTATTGAAAGATTTAACTGCTCTATGTTGAAAGGTTTCATGGCTTTGTATCATGATAAACCTTTGTTTAACCCATTACCAAACAATAACGACATTTGACCAGTTTGTTGCAGAGGACACTGGAAAACATTAACGAGTAACTTCTCCTTTTCCCGCAATGTTTTCTGCCCTATTAGAAGGTTATATTTCAATTTCAAAACATTTTGAAAAGCCGTCTGCAAACTCTTTCAGTTTGGGTATTCGAAAATTTAATGTTTGGTAAAGGGTTAAAATGAAGGCCTTCTAAATATTGGGCATTTATGGGCAAGGATTTATACATCATGCCAGACATTGCATGGGCACCTGGGATCAATGGACTGTGTGTGATCAGTTACAATATAGCCGATAACCACACATTAAATATTGTTATTTGTTTGAATTGGACTAATTAACAAGCAATTATCTGTACAAAAAGGCCAATTATTATATCATCTTTAGTGAAAACATGCGACAAATATGGCTCTTAACGCATTTTAACATACAATTTGAAGCCATCAACAGTTGAAAGCATTGTGACATTCTGAATCAGATGCTGAATGCTTTTAGTAACCAGTTGATATTTATGCATCGTTGTACATGTTATATCAGTAGAGTACTAGTTAAAAGGCTAGGATATAGCATCTTGCTTAAGGAAACTACAATGAATTAATTAGCTGCCATGTGGAATCAAACTGTTTTGTCAGGTCCCAAACCTATGACATTAACCACTATGCCATTGTGCTGATCCCCATACCAGCATGCCTTTTAATGTAAGTTATTACAATAAGTGTTCCTTTTACCATGTTTCCAAAATTAGCTAGTGTATTGTGTAATTACTGGACGTGTCTTGTCAAGATGCCAAAGTTTAGATAAAAGGGTAATGAAAGAACATGTTGGATCTTTCTCCACACAAAAGCTTGTGTGTGATGAATCTCAGTTGACTTAGAAAATTCGGACACCTTTTATAGCATATTTTTAACTAGTTGATAATTATCGTTCAGAAGGCAGGGGAGCTATTCGAGGGTTCAGCGCAATACTATAGTAAGTGCTTCATGTTTATGAAGCACTTACTATAGTCTTGCACTGAACCATCAAATTGTGCTTGGTGTTTAAGTAACAACCATTTTAGTGCTGGACCGACTTCATGCTTATGCAAACAGATTAGATCCAGACGGGCCACCAAGTAAATTGGTGGCTGGCCTGTGATCTAACCTGTTTGCTTCTCTGAGTGTCTTTCCCCATCAAAATAAACAGATATTTAAGGTTTTGGAAAGCAAATGACACAAAAATCTATTTTTAGAAAATAACCCAGCATTCTAGAGGTTTATGCTGGTTAATTTCATTGTTATCTGCTTAAAATGACAATGTTCAGATCAAGTGCTTCCTTTTGTGTCATGTCAATTGATTTACTGGTACAAGTGGGGAATATTGTAATCTTAGATAAAGTAGGATCATAGTGACAGAAAGGAAGTGTGATTTTAAATAGCCATTATAGTGCTGGAACAGACCACATGCTTATATAGATTAATGCAAACAGGTTAGAATAGATCACAGGCCAGCTGCCAAGTAAATTGACGGCTGCCCTCTCTACGGTACCTGTTCGCTACTTTGAGTATCTTTCCTCATCTAAATTAAGGAGATTTGGAAAGCAGACAACACAAACAATCTATTTTTAAAAAATTACCCAGCATTCTAAGGGTAAGTGATTTTCTTTGATAATGAATCCCCAATGTTATAAGGGTTCCCCATATCAAGGGTTCAATGCAAGACTATAGTAAGTGCTTCACAAACGTAAAGCCCTTACTATAGTATTGCATCGAACCCTTGATATGCACAAGTTTTTACCAAACACTATATTTTCCACTGTCCCAAATTAAAAGAGTTTGCAAACAACATTTCAAAATGTGATGAAATTGAAAAATAATCTTCTGATATGGCAGAAAACAATTTTTGGGAAAGGAGAAACTGCTTGTTAAGAGCAATTTCTCATTTTCCAACCATGTTTTCCAGAGTCGTCTAAAACAAACTGGTCAAATGTTGATAATGTTTGGGGATAATGTTTGGGAATGGGTTAACTGTAAGGATGAGATTCATTTTCTGAAAAAGCTTTGTAGTATGTGCTACTTTGTTTCATTTCATGCTTACACAGACCCCACAGTAATCTGGACAAATAGTTTTCTCTGGACAACCAGTCTCTAGGTCTATTATTGACCTTTCACCTTGAGCTTAGTAACCTATGCTTTGATACAGTTGTGGAGACTGTTATTGTATTCTGTTCAGTAAGAAATTGATCGTCACCGTGGCCTAGTGGTTAAGGCATCAGAATGTTCGAGCCGAACTGGAGGCATTTGTCTGGAGAATGTTTCTCATGGGACTTCTTCCAAAATTGCCGGATTGTGAGCTGCAAGCTAGTTAAATTTAATGGCTTGGCGCCTGGCATAGTGATAGAAGTTTGGAGGTAATTGGTATAATCAGTGAAAAGTGTCTCATAAGCCAAACTGGCTGACCCTTTCAATAGGGGTGACACTATAATAAACAAAACCTTTAAGCTTTTATAAGAATGGTAAAGTTGAGACAGACATACATGCCTTTCACTTATTTATGATGAATTTAGTTTTGTTGCAGGCATGTTTTGTTGCTTTTATAGTTGATGTCAGTGTTGTCTGCTACAAATGCATTTGAAAAGGTATAAAGGTAAACAAACAGCAAATTGAACGAATTAGAGCGTGATTGTGCATTATAAAGAGGTATTTATTATGCAGCTTTATAGCTTGTTTTTCACCTTTATTGCATTTGATCATAAAGATTACAATTCAAGAGTGAGGAGGTGTTTTAAGTTGTCTTTTGAAGAAATTACAGTCAATGATGTAGACTTTTAACTTTTTAAAGCTGTAGTTGTAGTTTGTGTACATATTTGCACTTATAAATGCACATTGAAGTATTTGGTAAACATTTTAACATTGGATGTTATTTTAAAGAGTAATAAAAAGCTGTTAATGGCTATGGATTGATTGTTCAAATGGTAATTTTTTTCTCTTCAATCTGTCTGCATGTTTTGGTCTTTGTGTGTCTGGTCATAACTTAACCCTTTACCAAACACCAAATTTTGGACTGTCCCAAATTGAAAGAGTTTGCAGGAAAAAAAATCAAAATATGATAGAATTGG
This sequence comes from Cerastoderma edule, assembly GCA_947846245.1. NCBI lineage: Eukaryota > Metazoa > Mollusca > Bivalvia > Cardiida > Cardiidae > Cerastoderma > Cerastoderma edule. The sequence goes on from OX401404.1 coordinate 56,548,217, forward strand.
AAAATAATCTTCTGATAGGGTAGGAAACATCGTTGGAAAAGGAGAAATTGCTTGTTAAGAGCAGTATCTCCTTTTCCCACAATGTTTTCCAGAGTCATCTGCAACAAACTGGTCAGATGTCGTTATTGTTTGGTAATGGGTAAAATCATGCTCATATCTTAATGTTAATGATCAAGAAAGTGTATTTAGTATATATGGCATTCTTCTCAAATGATGACATACATAGAGGGTTATGGTAGGTCTTAACTTTGCTTAGTAAATTGGACCTTTTTTCTAAGAGTATTATAACCATAAAACTTTTCGATAGACAATACAATACATAGATAGACAGGTTAGACCTGGTCATTAGAAATAAAATCCATTTAGTGGATATTGTTTATCCAAATGGTTTATATAAATCGCAATCAGTTCATTAGATAAGATTCACTACTTTGATTGAACAGCTTTTTTTTCCCTAATTGGATACAAAAGGTTTTTTACCTCAATATGTAATACAATGACCACTGATGGAAGAGGTACATGTACAGTGTGTTTCCTTTGTCTACTGCCCTTGGATTCTGGGTTTATTAGACTCGATACAAACTTGGCACATCGTCCAAAATGCCTAGCCAAGAAAAGCACCAGCCAAGAGGAGGGTCATTTGTTGCCCATAACTTTAATTACTAACACAAGACCAGCTCTTACAATAGCATTGTGGCCAGTGTGGGCATTATTTGTTTAACCCTTTACCAGACGCCAACATTTTCGACTGTCCCAAATTGAAAGAGTTCGCAGACGACATTTCAAAATGTGATGAAATTGGAAAATAATTTTCTGATAGGGTAGAGAACATTGTGGGAAAGGGAAGAAATTGCTTGTCACGAGCAATTTCTTCCTTTTCCACAATGTTTTCGAGAGTCGTCTGCAACAAAGTGGTTAAATGTTGTTATTGTTTGGTAATGGGTTAACCCTTACAGACTTATTTGAAAGCTACCTTAGTATGTGGCTTAGTCCATTATCCCGTAAAGAACTTGCAATTGATCCTAATGGTGTTTTCATTTCGATCAGTTGAAGGAAAAGATAATGGCTGGAGTAAATTCAGCATGTTATCAGCTTTTTATTTTTACACATTTACTCCACTACGACTTAACCCTCTACCAAACACCAAATTTTTTACTGTACCAAATTGAAAGAGTTTGCAGACGACATTTCCAATGTGATGCAATTAAAAAGCATTCTTCTGATAGGGCAGAAAACATTGTGGGAAAAGGAGAAATTGCTTGTAAAGATCAATTTCTCCTTTTCCAAAGTTTTCCAGAGTCGTTTGCAAAAAAATGGGCAAATGTTGTTATTGTTAAATAATGGGTTAAAGACTAGTGTACCAAAGATGACAGGTTTTGAAATCTTCGAGAGGAAAAAAAGTATTAACCCTGAATGAGCAAGTTGATTCTTTCGTCACAATGATTTGCAAATACCAAGAAGAACATGTTCTGTATCTATCTTTTCATACATTTATACAGGTTTCTTTGTGACTTATGAATTTAAAATACATTGAAATTTACTTCTATTGAAGATTTCAAAATGTATCAGGTGTATACCTGGATATGATTTGATCATTGTTGCATCAAAGCACACCAATTTTCTTCCTTATTTCACACAGTGTGAATTATATCTTTAAAACGATACTTGTCTAACTTTTAATAAGGTGAATTGAGGGTTCAGTGCAAGACTATATAGTTAGTGCTTGATGAAACATAAAGCACTTACTATAGTATTGCACTGAACCCTCGTATTAAGGGTTCATGGCAAGACTATAGCAGACCTTTCACTTTTGGGAAGGGGTTGCAGCAACTGAGCGAGTCTTGCAGAGAACCCTTGTTATGCTTCTCCTTGGTGGCCTAGTTTTGCGCAATTAGAAGTCATTGAGGTGGTGGCAACTACGAGGCCCGTGGGGGTTCATCGCAAAACTGCTACAGTAAGCATAGTCCGAATGATCGATACATAGACAGTTATAATTTTTGTCACAAAAAATATCCCCAAAACTCATTACCTTCATTCATTTGAATCTTTTTTTTTTATAGAAAAAAAACATTGAATTTTAAGTTTTGGTCAAAAAAGCCCATTGATTTAATTTAGGAAAAAAATCACTGCATAGATATTTCATTCTACGACTAGATGCATTCTATATCAAAATCCTTTGTTTGGTTTCCTCTGGCCCAGAGGGGATTACTGATGGGTTTTTACTGCATAGTGCCTCTGTGTTACAGCTTGGATCAGCCGAGTTCCAGTAAGTGATGAACTTGCTATAATTTTGCACTAAACCCTATAAACTTGGGTGTTTATCTTGCCTTCCATAAGCCTAGAGGATGTATGGACATGTTTTAGAATTGTAATCATGACATTTTGATGTTTTGACATTTATTGTTTGGTACATTTGAACAGCTTCAACAAATCTAAAATGCATATCTCATCATTATATAAGAAGATGTCTGAGTGTGTGAAGTAATTTAGATTGCCATAACAGAAAAGGTTTGACATAGGTGCCCTTTATCGCTATTTTTGATACTTTTCTTTCGCTGGATTACTTTCTTGATATACATCTGTCTGAGCAAGAAGTATTCATATTAAACCAAATAGTTCTGGCCCCTGCGTACTGCTGTACTGCCTCAAATGACCAAAGTAATCCGACAAACATATTTGTTTCAAAATGGCAGATTATGGGTATTCTACCTTAAGGTAAATATGAAGAATACTCAGGTTAGCGTAGCAGAAATTTTTTTTATTTGTGACCAGTGTTGTAAATGAAACGAAAGCTTTATGTTCAATGGTGAAATGCACAGCTGCTTTTAATTGTTGACCATGTCCTATAACTATTACATGATTCCAATTGTAAGCAACAGTTACACACCAACACAGATGATTTTGACAGGAACATTACGCCAGGTTACCTTGCCATGTTACTTTAAACATCATTTTCTGACATTGCCAAAAAAATAAATAACAGGGAAATCCAATTTTAGCTCTAGTTTGATCCTTAGAATACTGGGTCATTTTCTAAAAATAGATTTGTGGTGTCGTCTTCTTCCCGAAACCTTAAATATCTGCTTAATTTTGATGAGTTAACATACCCAGGGCCCGTTTTACTAAACAACTTATGGAAAATGTTTGCGTAAGTCATAATTGATTAACATGGATAATATCTTCAATGAAAGTATAATATTGCAATGTGACACGTCATTGGAAGCGTCTCGGAGAGACGATTCCAATGATGTGTCACTTTGCAATATTGCTTCGACAAATATTGAAATAAAAAGACTTGTTGTT
>OX401404.1:56552019-56570019 GCA_947846245.1 Cerastoderma edule
AAAATCCCTTATCCCATTTACCCTTGAGTACTGGATAGCCAGGTGGAGCCAAAACATCAGAGATTTGCTGAGCCCCTCTCCTTCCCCATTTACCAAATTGAGAGCGAGACATCCTGACCGAGCTAGCTCGCAACATTATATTTGCCAAAATACCTCCATAACCGGCAATTGGAATATAAAATGGGAGGAGCAAAGCAGTTAACAACGCCAAGGACGTCATTTTTGCGTCCTATGGCGTCATTCACGGGTATGAATTCATTTTAGAATACAAACATTTTAGTGCGGTGTGCAAAAGTGCAGCCATGACTTTAATGCAAAGGAATGGTAAAAGAAAGAAGTTCCGTCAAAACTGATATCATCACTAGTGATGATATGACTTTTTGATATCATCACTAGTGACGATATTCACTGTGACAAAATTGAAAATTAATACATTGAGAAATCCCAGTATTTCACTGATAGGAATATAATAATACAGAGTACTCACTAAAGTCGGGACATTCCAATAGAGCAGCATGTCTTTAGAGAGAAAGGTGTGAAAATCCTTTGAATGTACATGCTTGTGGCATATCTGAATGCGCCCTGACAGAGTTGCCACCTCCTGATATTTCCACAAACCACTTGGCTGGCCAAACCAAGACTGATCACACCGCAAATACTCCTCAAATGAGGTCATGTTTTTCAGATTTGCCGAGAAATAGTCCCGAATACTCGTCTTCAGGATAGCACAAATATCTGGCCTAATGGTGTCAATGTGATCGTTAAACTTTGTTACTTGCACTTCTATCATGTTTGTTGCCTCACTATGAAAGACAATCACTTGATGATCGTGTGTTCCCTTTGTCAACAAAATAGCGCAGTTACGGAAGTGTCTTTTCAGGGTCACAACCTTATCCAATTTATTGACGCACATTTCTACTATTCTATGAAAATGCTTCTTTAATGTTTTACAAGCTGCTCTTTCATATTTGAAACAGAGGTTGTTGGTGGAGGCAGAAGATGTGGGAAGCTCCAAAAACTTCTTGGGCACATCTTTAAGGACCTCTAGGTTGTTTCCTTGTAGGTCTTCTGTAAAGAAGAAAATATGTTTCATAGTTAAAAACTTGACATTTACCCCCTAAAAATAACAACTTGATATGGAGTTTATCAAATTTTAAAAACCAATTTTCCTTCTCTTTTCACTTTTAAGTCTAGGGTGGAAAAACTATGACGATTCATTTGTCAGAAAATGCCAAATCTATTTCTGCACTTGTCTGTGAAATGATTGTGCAGTAAATTTCAGTAAAAGTTCACTTGCCATTTAGGCTTTTAGACAATCTTGGCAATACGGACAATTGATTCTGTCACCCCCCTGGTAAAGCATGTGATTCATCCATTACTTCATATATATTCATTTTCAAAATACCTGCAACGGAGGAACTTGCAATAAAAAGGGCAATTTATCCCTTTGCCACAATTGCTTCCAACAAATATAACAAGGACAAACTTCTTTTCTAGTAAATGCCTTTAGATAAAGAGTTAATGTGACTTTGAATTCTAATTAAAAGAAGATCAATTTGTAAACATTTGGTCGTCATATAATCGATTTGTGAAAAAGGAACAGTAAGACTTCAGGTTTTTTTTAATGTCATTTTAACAGTATGTGTTTGGCTTTACTTTATTCATACATATTTTGTCAGTAAAAAAGAGAGAAATGAAGAGATGGTCTAAAATGGACATAGTACTTGAGAGAACAAAAACTGGAGAGAGAGAATTGAACCGAGAGATAGAAAAAGAAACAATAGATTGGAAAAGAGAAAAAGAGAGAAAATTGAACAGACAAGAATAGTGTTATAAGTTTGTATTTCATTGTAGTTACATCATTATAGTCTGTGTAACGAAACAAGGTCGTGGTTTGTCCTCACTAGTTTTAAAAGATTTCTTTTCAAAAGCAAAGACCATTTACAAAACAACCCACTACACAACATGAACACACTTGTTCAATATTGATAGACCAGTAAATTACATTTCTACAGCTGTTTTTGCAAATTTTGACATACCTAAACCATAAGGAAAGACCTTCAGTAGTTCTTCATAATAATCCATCCACTGGTCGTCTGAGAACATACACAGAAGAATAACATCTACCTGAAGACAAAAAAAAATCAGAGAGATATTTCTACAGACCTAACAGAATAAAAGGTAGTTAAATTACATTTTGGGCAACGATTTAACCATTTTGATGAAAAAAATAAATGTCATTATTCACACTTAAAAATAATTTTAAAAAAGAAATATGAAATGCCGGGTTCACTGTTTTTCGCCCTTCCCACAGTAGAACAGGCGATAGAAAGTGTTATTGATATGCATATTTTAGAACTACTTTTTTGACCAGAGGGTTTGGAATTCCCTGTCTAATGAAAGCTCATGTATGCAGCTTGTATTCAAATGCTTGTTGCATGACCGAGTTGGTCAATGTATTATGCTCGACTTGCAATGGAGCATTTAAACAAATTATGTTTTAATGGTATATTTTGACATTTTGATAGTATATGTATTGAATGATTCAAACAGAAGTTTGTTTTGTTTATGTGAAATATTCCCCCTTGTGAACATGTCTTGCTTACAACAAACTCGTGCTAACGCATGATTTGTTATCTTCAAGTAATGTTTTAATCAGGGAATCATTTTACATAAACAAAATAAACTGTTGATTAAAGTCTACACATATATCTTAGACAAAATAGTTCCACTTACTGATGATCTGTTTGTCTCGTCATCCAGCCAATCTCTAATTGCGGTAGCTGCTACTCTAATTGCATCAGTTATATCCAAACCTAAAATGAAATTCATTTAACCCATTACCAAACAATAACGACATTTGATCAACTTGTTGCACATGACTGGAAAACATTGTGGGAAAAGGAGAAATTGCTCTTTACGAGCAATTTCTCTTTTTCCCACAATGTTTTCTTCCCCATAAGAATGTCTTCTGCAATCCCTTTCAATTTAAGACAGTCGAAAATTAGGCATGTGGGTGTGGTAAAGGGTTTAACTGTTTTTCAATACAGGACAATTTAGGGCGATGCACCAATTTAGTGGTAGTCCAAAACAAAAACTGATAACGATTGTCAGTAAGAAAAATATCAAAAGTGTAAGTTTCAGTAGAAAACGTCGTGACAAAAGGAGAAATAGCTGTTAGTTAAAATTTCTCGTTTTGCGACATCCATTTCTGATTTTTTTTCCTGCAAGTGCATAAAAAGTAGAATATAATGAGGATCAATGAAACTGCTGAATAGGGAAACCAAATTAGCTGGTCTGAATTCTTTGCGAAAACTGCATGATATTAAAGAAATTTCAAATTGGGAAGGTGCCTTTAAAGGACCCCTGATATATAACACGTAAAAGTCGCTAATGCACTTCTTGCTCATCAAGTAATTAATAAGTTTTTCAAAAGTATACCAAAAAAAAATATCCTAGGAAAACTATGATCTTAATTTTTTCGTGTGTATAGCTTAAAAAGTAGATTACGAATCAGCATTATCAAAACTTGACAGTTTTCTTTACTGGTACTAATCATATTTGCTTACATTACTGTGGCACAATCAGATGCATTTGTACATTGTAAAAGTAACCAACAGTTAAACAAGTCCAAGACTAGGTTTACTGTTATAGTGCAGGGCCTCTTACTCAAACAAGAGGACCCTGAGGGTCCTGGATCGCTCACCTGACACTTGTAAAGTGTTGGTTACAACAATGTTACACATGAGTAATGGACAAGATTTGTCTAAATTTGACAGTGACCTACTTTTGACCCCAAGTTACTCATAAACTGACTTGGTTGAGATATAACAGGTTGATCATTTTGAGCAAGTTTGATCAAATTGGGCTGAAAATGTAGCTTTCAGAGTGTAAACGGGTGTTTTCTAAGATCTGACTTTGTGAACTACTTTTTGATTCCATTCCACCCATGATCAAAGTTAATCAAGATATTATCAAGGTTAACATTTTGAGCAAGTTTGATCAGCACTCTGGATGTCTTAAAAAAATTAAGCTGTAGACCTCTTCGATATACAATGTACAAACAGTGTTGCCTTTAGAATGTAAACAAAAATTGATCAAACTTACGCAAATATTCTAAGAAACTTTGAAGGGTAAGAGAAAGCGAGTTCCAGACAGATTGGGTCGAATTTTTTACCATGATATTGTAAACAATAGTAATTTACGATGTGACATAGTGACCATTTTTCTAAACCCATCCCATCTTCTATGATCTAATTCGACCCACATATCATCAAGAAAACATAATATGCCATTTTGAAGCAGAACTGACCTACTTTTTGACTCCGCCTAACCATGATCGAAGTTGATCAATATATCATTAAGGTAAACACCTGTGGCTTCTAATGTGTAAACCAGATTTTCAAAGAGTGGACCCAGTGAACTTTTTTACCCTACCCCCACCCATGATCAAATTCGGTCAAGATATCATCAAGGTAATATTTCTCTAGTGACCTATTTTTTGACCCCACACCACACACGATCGAACTCTATTGAAATATCATCAAGGTTATCATTCTAAGCAAGTTTGATCAAGATTAGGCAGAAAATGTGGCTTCTGGAGTGTAAACAAGATTTTACTAAGATTTGACCTAGTGACCTACTTTTTGACCCCACCCATGATCGAACTCGATCGAGATATCATCAAGGTAAACATCCTGAGCAAGTATCAGGAAGAATGGGCCAAAAATGTGGCTTCTAGAGTGTTAACAAGATTTTACTAAGAGTTGACCTAGTGACCTACTTTTTGACCCCATCCCACCCATGATCAAACTCGATCGAGATATCATCAAGGTCAACATCCTGAGCAAATATCAGGAAGAATGGGCCAAAAATGTGGCTTCTAGAGTGTAAACAAGATTTTACTAAGATTTGACCTAGTGACCTACTTTTTGACCCCACCCCACCTATGATCAAACTCGATCGAGATATCATCAAGGTTTACATCCTGAGCAAATATCAGGAAGAATGGGCCAAAAATGTGGCTTCTAGAGTGTAAACAAGATTTTACTAAGATTTGACCTAGTGACCTACTCTTTGACCCCACCCCACCCATGATCGAACTCGATTGAGATATCATCAAGGTTTACATCCTGAGCAAGTATCAGGAAGAATGGGCCAAAAATGTGGCTTCTAGAGTGTTAACAAGATTTTACTAAGAGTTGACCTAGTGACCTACTTTTTGACCCCACCCCACCCATGATCAAACTAGATCGAGATATCATCAAGGTAAACAACCTGAGCAAGTATCAGGAAGAATGGGTCAAAAATGTGGCTTCTAAAGTGTAAACGCTGAAATTGTTGACGACGCACGCACTCACGCACGCACCCCCAAACGACAGACGACGGACATTCAAGTATCCTAAAAGCTCATCCTGAGCAGAGCTCAGGTGAGCTAAAAAGTAGTAAATTATTGCAGATGATTCTTTGATATTGGTTCCAAATAAACGTTAATGCAATGAGTTGTTTCTTTCAAAAAGAAAATATTCAATGAGTATTAATGGGGTGAGGGAATAAAATAAGACAAACAGAAAAAAACAGACTTATACCTCCTCCTGTTCCTAGACATGGAAAAGCCTGAAATAAAGAAAAATAATGATATAACAACAAGCATAACTGTGTCTGGGTTGTTTAATGTCATGTTGACAAATTTCTAGTTATATAATGGCTTTCCTAAATGTAGTATTCACCGTTTCAATGATATTGCAACTTGGAATACTTCGATTCTGTGATACAAGAGTGATCTCCCTTGTTTACTCTCTTGAATACATCCAACCTTGCCGAAAACTGGAATCAGAATTGTTGTCAAGTTTTATTTGGTTAAATCCAGGGCATGGTTCATACAAAACTTCCAAGGTCAAAGTTTTTCAAGGGTTTTTCAAGGGTCTTTCAAAACAAATTTAAGGCCCATAAACTCCAACTTCGTCCACTGCATGTTGATTTTTTATGTGACTTATAACATGTCATCATTTCAAAAATAAAACAAACTGAAATAACCTGAGTTTAGATTACTCTCTAAGCTGTTATTGTTTCAGTGCATCAACCTTCTTCACAATGTTCTCATCTACTTTCTGAAGCATCTCTTCTTTCTCCTTGGACCTTTTTCTCAAGCAATTTGATTGTGTTATCAAAGAAATTTTCCCCTTTTGTTCTGCTTCTTCAGCTAGTTTGTTAGCTTTTGGAAGTTAAACTATCAATATCAGTTCGAAGTATCTTTTTCTGAGTTTTCAACTCTTCTATCTCCTCAAGAACACTTTTCCTTTTCCTGCTTTGATCCTCTGACATCCTTTTTTCCCTTTCCGTCTCAAGGTAGAAGTCATACTTGCTCCTTGCACTAGCTACACAATTTACCAGTTCTTTAGAAATAGGTACATTAAGTACTGCTCCCATACTCGTACCCCATTGTTCATATGTTGAATTCCCCAACCATTTTCTATTGAAAATGCACATCTCCATAATTATTTTCCTGAATTATTCCTTTTAAAATTCACAAAACACAATGGCTGAACTATCCTATAACCCTGTCCACATGTGATGTATAATGGCTTTTGAAATTTGAGTGTAAACCCCGTTTGGAGGCTGACGCAAAATATGACGTGTTACTACTGTGTACTACTACAAGCGACATTTCGCATGACGTAAACAAGATTTGTGAACTATCGATTTTCACAGAGTGTAAACTACCGACTATAGTGTAATAGAGCTGTTTTGCTTGGTTTATCTTTGCGACGATCGATAGTTTAACAGTCATTTCTAAGTGTTTGGTCGAAAATAAAACGGGCCGAGATGCAACAAGGATTTAAGGGTTTTTCAAGGGCCGTATTCACTTTTTAAGGGTTTTATAAGGCTTCTGTCCATTTTCAAGGGTTTTTCAAGACAGACATCATTTTCAAGGGTTTTTCAAGACCTGTGCGAACCCTGCAGGGTTAATTTTGACCATTGGTCTTCAATATACACTACACTGGGATTCACCATTGCGCTAAAAAGAATCAAAGCTCTGATAGCGCTGACGGACTAAGGTGTGTTTAAAGCAAGATGATTGAGGGTAGATTTGAAAATGTCTTTTGGCAACATCTGGAGAAAAGCAGCTGCTCCTTTTACCACCATTACTATAATTATTATTTCTGTGAACAGAGACTGAACGATAGTCTATTTTTGGAACATTTGGACATTTTACTATTTCCCATGAGACAACAGTTACAATAGTATAGAGCAAAACAAAGCGAGTAAATCCGGACTACATTCCTAGTTCCAAGAAGGTATTAGTCCGCACAGTGAAGGCGAATGTTTAATGAGTAAATTGGGTCAGACTGCTGTGTATTGATAAAGTACAGTCCCTCAAAAAGTGGTATGTGAATTCAATGGACTAAGGTGCTAATGCACCCCAAGTCAAAAAATCAGTCTTTATGAATGTGTATGAAGTCCTGTGATTTGGAACAAATATTGTGAAGTCCTTATAGGGAAATACTAAGCTAATTCCCTTGGTATTTCCCTATAAGGACTTCACAACATTTGTTCTTAATCACAGTCTGCTTCCTCGCATGCTCACTATTTAACAATGAAGAGATTAATCAATTTGTTGGCTATTGACCTCTCTAAAGGGGAAAAGTACATTGGCCAAGCCTTGTTTTTGATGTCAGGCTTACTGACATTAAATTTTTTGTAAATTAAAAAGAGGGAAATGAATTAGCCACCAAATTCGTTCAAATCTTCATTGCTGCATCACAATTTGCGTGTTAATGCTTATAGTGCTGGAACTGTCTTCATGCTTATGCAAACAGGTTGGATCCAGGCAACCCACCAAGTAAATTGGTGGCTGCCCTATGATCTACCCTTTTTGCTACTCCTATCTTTCCTCATCAAAACTAAGCAGATATGTAAGGTTTGGAAAGCAGACAACACAAAATTCTATTTTCAGAAAATAGGCCAGCATTCTAAGGGTTAAATGCAGTACTATAGCAAATGCTTCCCAAACATGAAGAACCTTCTTCTTAAATTTTGCTTTGACACCATTGATTTAACAATGCATCCTCTCTAAGGTAGATAAATGCTAACCACTCACCACAGATCGGATTTCATCGTTGGTCCTAACAATATCAAGTGGGGAGAGATAATTACTCCGCAGAATTGTCAACCTCTCGCTGTTATCATATGGAGCATCCGGGGTTGGTTCCGCAGTAAATATCACATCTGGTGAAGAAAATTGTTTTAACCTGTTACCAAACACCAAATTTTCGACATTCCCAAATTGAAAGAGTTTGCAGACGACATTTCAAAATGTGATCAAGTTAGTGATAATATATTACTGACACAGGTCTCATCTAGACCCTTCCTCTTCGTCAGTGCCGTACCAACATTTTTCAGCTTCATGATGGCTCTTCTGTATGCACCAGCACTAGACTTGGGCTCTGAAGTGACTTGCCAAAGACCACTAGCTCCCACGAGACAAGTGGCTTTTGTGGGGCTCGAATCTGGGAGCCCCGAGTTCTGAGTCCACTATAATAACCACTGAGCCATGCAAAAATAGTCTTCTGATAGGCAGAAAACATTTTGGAAAAATGAAAATTTCTTAATAGGAGCAATTTCTCCTTTTCCCATAATGTTTTCAAGAGTCCTTTGCAACAAACTGGTTAAATGTCGTTATTGTTTGGCAATTGGTTAATGTAATTTTAACATCACATAAACATTTTTTCAAATACACTGTAAAGCTGTTCTCCCTGACTTTACTGTCCATATGGGCAGGTCATGAAGGGTAGAAACATCAATATTCCATAAGTCAGCCTGGAGACTACCACTATATGAAATTTCAAATCTACCTCCAAAATGTAATAAGCCTGTTTATCCTTTCCCAAACAATAACGACATTTGACCACGTTGTTACAGGCGACTTTAGAAAACATTGTGGGAAAAGGAGAACTTACTCATAACGAGCAATTTTTTCCTTTTCCCACAATGTTTTCTGCCCTATCAGAAGATTATTTTCCAATTTCATCACATATTGAAAGGTCGTCTGCAAACCCTTTCAATTTGGGACAGTCGAAAATCTGTTGTTTGGGAAAGGGTTAATCCCAAACAACTTCCAGGAAACTCTACCTTGTTAATTTTCAAAGCTGTTCTTGTAAGAAAATGGTGATGTAGTCTGTGATAACATTTAACGGAGAAAGGTTAAACCACAAGGCATAAGAGTATATAATCTATCACCTGCCTTAAATTCTAACCAATTGGCTTGTTGACAAAACCCGGCGCTAATCTTTATGGGAGGTTTTTTCACTATATATGGGATCAAAGCAAGACGTATTTGTAAATTGCACTGAGCCTACAAATAAGAGTTATCAAAGTAATGTCCACCTTCATTTGTTTATCTGCAGTTCGTTATCATTTTTATTGATTAAACCATTGCCAATATACATTTTGGTGACTGGTCAATAAACCAATCAAATCTTGATGCTATATGCTCCCTAATTAGATAATTTTTCTCCAAGTATAAACTGTAGAATCGCTTGGCGAGCAATTACTCCCTTCTCTATCCCATGCACTATGATTGGTTTATTCCATTGAAGGGTTGCTTCTTAATTGATAAACTGATAATTCTATTCTGCACTATACTTAAACAGTTAACCCTTTCCCAAACAACAAATTTTCGACTGTCCCAAATTGAAAGAGTTTGCAGACGACATTTCAAAATGTGATGAAATTGGAAAAATAATCTTCTGATAGGCGAGAAAACATTGTGGGAAAAGGAGAAATTGCTCGTGCTCAATGTTTTCTTAAGTCATCTGCAACAAAGTGGTCAAATGTTGTTATTGTTTGGGAAAGGGTTAACCAAAACAGAATGATTTTTAGTTTGCTCTATATTTATCTATCTGTATATATGAGAAGCTGTAAATGAAGATAGTGTCTGAGAAAAACTTATGAAAATTCTTAAAATATCTTAAAGTCATTCTACTTACGTTTTGCTGGAAGGTTGTACCCTGCAACGTAAAATTTTTTTTTGGAAAAACACATTCAGTTATAAACACAAATGAACAAAATGAAAGTGATTTTAGTTTTCTCCCATAGACATGCTTTCCCCAACCATGTATAAATCAGTTCACAATGAAGAGTTTATTCCTTTTAAAAAGACTTTTATCTATAAAAAAGTAAATCAAGCTAAAATTTGTCCATGTTTCTATTTACCACAATGGTTCTAACCCAATATTTTATAGAACAACTCAAATCTGCTGTTACTTAATGTTTAGATCTCATCGTCTGACTAAAACCTAAAATTAATGAACATTTGATCAGTAAATGTATTCATTTATTGAGAAAAAAATTTAAAGCATTAATTTTAATGGTTTTGATATCCTTTTGTTACACAGTCATGTTTCTACCAAACACAAAATAAAAATTCAATTTGCTCACACTATTTTCTGTCGTCTGCTGTTCCTTTCAATTTGCACCAGTTACAAGTTTCCATATGGTGCAACTAGGGATGGGATAATCATGCGACACACAATGAACCATGCTTTATAATGGCGTGGTTTATCATATACCACCAGAACCAGAAAGTAAATGGTCAACTCATGTGGGGTACACAGTGTGGCTATCACTGGCAAAAGAAGCTGAAAAAAGCAAAAATACCCCGGCACGGCCATCTTGTTTGGATTTAAGATTGCGAACATTGGTCATGTGATTCCCCACCTGAACTAGCGTACAAGAAACTAACATTGTCGTACCATTTGTCATGAAGGAAGATCCTACTTGAAGTGTCTTTTTTTGCCGACAAGCTTGCTTGAGAACTGTTCCACCAACCTGCCACACTTTTGTACAAACTGCAAAAAGAAAAGAAAAATCACTTCTTCAGTCATTTCAACATATTAACACATTACCAAACAATGACGAAATCTGACTAGTTTGTTGCAGGCAACTCTTGAAAACATTGTGGAAAAAGGAGGAATTGCTTTTCCCACAATGTTTTCTTCCCTATCAGAAGATTGCTTTTACATTTCATCTCATTTTGAAATCTCGTCTGAAAACTCTTTCACTTTGTGACAACGAACAGTAGAAGTTAGGTAAAGGAATAATAGTGACTTAGTTTCAAACCAATGTGATAAGGGGAGGCACCAATATTAATATACACTGTATTATAAAAAAAAAAGAGATTCATCATGATGGGAACCATCCATTTGCTTTAATAAAGGTTATTGTCAGTCTATTTAATCCTTAGAATACTTGGTAATTTTATAAAAATAAATTTTTGTGTAGTTTGCTTCCCAAAACCTTAATATCTGCTTAACTTTGATGAGAAAAGATGCTAGGAGTAACCATCAGGTTAGATCACAGGCCAGGTCCTAATGCACTTAAACTCTGGTCTGTGATCTAACCTGTTTGCATAAGCATGAGGTCGAGTCCAACACTACAAGGGTTAAACCCACCAATTGGATTTGTGGTACAAGGAAGGGCTTTTGCATTTGTAGAACAAAAGCTCCATTAAAGAAGACAATTTTTTTGCACAGCTAGCCCTCACATCAGCTGTATCAGGACTTCCCTAACATGATAAAGTTAGCACAGCTAGCCCTCACATCAGCTGTATCAGGACTTCCCCAACATGATAAAGTTGGCACAGCTAGCCCTCACATCAGCTGTATCAGGACTTCCCTAACATGATAAAGTTGGCACAGCTAGCCCTCACATCAGCTGTATCAGGACTTTCCTTACATGATTCAGTTGGCACAGCTAGCCCTCACATCAGCTGTGCACACTGCAGGATGCGAGAGAGGCTTCTCCTCACAGAATGCTATCCCGACTAAGGACCGCAGCAGACTACTGGTAGAAAACCAACATTAACTGATGACAGTGAAGATGTTGGGTGGAAGAGAAGCCTCTGACTTCAGCACTGCCATCAGTTTGTGGAAGGAAGCAAAGCAAAGGCGGATTTACCAAAAAAAATCTAGTCAGGATAATGCCATGATGAGGAGGCTGATTGTGAAACCTGTGTTTTCTACTATTTGTTTTGTACTAAATCTCTGAATTTAATACCAAAATAATCAACATATTAAATTTTTGTTCCCTAGTTATTTAGAGAAAATGTTTATTCTTCATGTATATTAATTACCTAAAATGTCAAATGTTTGTCTTCAAATGAAATAGAATGTTTATTCTTGGAGTATTCATCAGCAAATTAAGTCTATCCTGGTAAGACATGTTCTGGGGAGCTGTCGTATCAGGATAAACTTTATTTGCAAATGACGACTCTGTCATCACTAGGGCTGAATGTGTTAAAATGACTCAGGTGCCAGTCAGATATTATTTTTTGAGTTTTAAGAGTGCTAAATAACAACCAACCGAAATGGTGCATTTTAAATTACTGTCCTATATTTTGATTGTTACAAATTGATTTACTGCATTTCAAGATATGGTTATGAAGTGTCATCTGCAAAGAGTTTGGATCTTAGATCAGGTCCAACACAGTGTGGAACCTTATCTAACATCCACAAAGTTTAACTATTTTATCAAGTTGGTGAATAAATTTGGCCCTAGCACTCTATATTAACTAAAAAACTCCTTCGCTCATTAAATCCTATAAAATGATGAGGAAATTGGATACCCCAGGCTCATGAATATCAAAGAGCTAAAATGTAAGAAATATTTGTGTGATTTTCATAATTTGAAATGAAGAAAAATATTCATCCTTGAAATACACAAACAAATTAGGACTAAATTGATAAGACAGTTCCTTAAGAGCTGTCTTATTAGGGTAGACAAAGCAGACTAAAATAAATAATAAATTGTGTGATGTTTTATGCGTTATTGAACTGTTTTTA
Organism: Cerastoderma edule; assembly: GCA_947846245.1. Taxonomy (NCBI): domain Eukaryota; kingdom Metazoa; phylum Mollusca; class Bivalvia; order Cardiida; family Cardiidae; genus Cerastoderma; species Cerastoderma edule. Next base: position 56,564,862 of record OX401404.1, read on the forward strand.
TTGAGATAAAGTTTGGAAAAAAATGGGGCTCATTGTTTTGTGAAAAAACCCATTGTTTCAAATCATATGCATCCCTAAAACCCATTGTTTGAATTTGAAAAAGAATCCCTGTGTTTTGACAAAAGGATCAATTGCTCATTATGATCCCAATTTTTCATGAAAGAATGGGCAATGGTAAACATAAAAACAACAGAATTGTGTATTAACCCATTACCAAACAAAAACGTCATTTGACCAGTTTGTTGCAGACGACTCTGGAAAACACAGTTGGAAAAGGAGACATTACTCTTATCGAGCAAATTTCTCCTTTTCTCATAATGTTCTATCCTATCAGAAGATTATTTTATCACATTTTGAAATGCCGTCTGCAAACTCTTTGAATTTGAGACAGTTGAAAATTTGGTGTTTGGTAAAAGGTTAAAGATAGGTACTTACGGCCATAAGGAATGTGACAAAGATCTGCCTGCGTTGGACAAACGATGGCGTCAACCTGCACTGTTGTTATATCACAGATACTGTAATATATCTTTTGATTTCTTGACTGTAGACCTTCATAAGAGCTCTCTTGATCTGTTAATAGGAGGAATTCAACAATCAAAACATTTGTAGGTTCATACACTGTATTTGTATGATTCTTCATTTATTTACGCATTGATGTTATATCAAAAACAATGTCATATATGTTTTGATTTCTTGACTGTAGACCTTCATAAGAGCTCTCTTGATCTGTTAATAGGAGGAATTCAACAATCAAAACATGTGTAGGTTCATATTTGTATGATTCTTCATTTATTTACACACTGATGTTATATCAAAAACACTGTCATATATGTTTTGGTTTCTTGACTGTAGACCTTCATAAGAGCTCTCTTGATCTGTTAATAGGAGGAATTCAACAATCAAAACATTTGTAGGTTCATATTTGTATGATTCTTCATTTTATCACAAATCAAATCAGGACATTCAAAAATAAATTAGACCAATGAAAGGGAAACAATAGAATGAAGGTTTTTAACCAACAATAACAACCTTTAACCACTTTATTGCAGACCAATTTGGAAAACATTGCAGAAAAAGGAGAAATTGCTCTTTAAGAGCATTTTTTTCTTTTCCCACAATGTTTTCTGTCCTATCAGATTATTTTCCAATTTCATTACATTTTGAAATGTCGTCATCTTTTTCTCATTTTGCTTCTTTCTTATATGGCTTTCTAATTACTAATACAGTATGTCAATTTCTCGGTATTGACCAAGTTTGACAAGATATTGTGAGAAAAGTAGAAGTTCTATTCAATAAAATCCTTTATATTAATTAAGATTAGGAATATTTTAAGAAAATAACGTGCGATTTGTTCCGATATGAGCTCTGGTTTGGTTTCAGCAACTTTGGTTCGTACAATGGTTTTATAAGTAGATAATGATGCATTTTCGTTATTGTATGGGAATTTTAACCCGTTGTCGATGAGATAGTCGTCTGATATTGATACACATTTTAGGTACATGTCCTTGGTATGATCTTAGCCCAAGAGACTGATCTTCAGGCTCTTAGTAAGTGAGTAATTGCTAGTTTGCTGCCACAAAACCCCTAAATTAAGACCATCTAACTATGATATCTTTACTATTTTTAGCACCCATTTTCTCATTTTATCAAACGTTGATACTTATGGAAAGTACATATCATTTTAAACATTGTTCATGTCTACGAATCCATAAACAGCTGTACACACCTTTTGAAACGAGCAATGGCTAAGTGCTGTTTCGGGTTCAAATTCTGGTCTTAAATCTAAGGGAAATAAGTCGTCAATCAAACTGTTGAGACAATATAAACGGCATTGGATAAGACTGATTTCTGATCTCAATATATTTTGTAGGTACATACACTGGGGATAATACGTGACAAGATAGTTGGTCGATGGACCCTTGGTCCGTGAGCAATGGCTAGCTTGCGTGATCAAACCGAGGCAAAACGGGCCATCAAGATACTTTGTTTTTGTGTATTTATTTTTTATTCAAACTCCATATGAGCATGTTTTTACACACTATCTATATAAAATATTAGTTAAACTTTGTACTAACAAATACATATGGGAACAAATATCCGTATACCCGTCCGTAGGAGGTGGCGTGAGGTCAATTTCTTGATATTGACTGTCTTTTGACCAATTTGAAAGGAAGAAAGCATCAGCAGCAGACGACGTTCAGATTTATTAACACCTATGGTATAGCAGAATCTTTACTTTTCTTGCAATGGTTTCAACCCTTGTATTATGCCATTCATAGACTCGTAGAACTATCATATATGATGAATAACTTTTATACTTTTCGGCAAAAAGTACATGGATGAGGGTAAGCTGTATAAACCCCCATTTATTCAAATACTTGGGCATTATAACAGAGCCTGGTTCTACACACAAAGGTCAGCGGAAATGTACAATAACCCTTGCCGCATATGTTTCACACAAGAATGAATGTTAAAAACAAGCTTGTATAATCTAAAAAAAGGAGAATATTCGTGAGAAATAGACCAAAACGTCGTCTTTTTTAATTTGACAGGTCTGTTTGTGGGTAGTTGTACACCTTTCATTCTCAATTCCAGGTACCAATGAGACAATCAACTTTAAGCCAATTAACAAAACTTCAAGTTGTTGAAAACTCCAATGAATTATATTTCAATGCATTCTGTTCCTACATCGATTTAAAGAATGTCTTACAGTAAAATAGACGTCGATTGATCGACTCAAATGTCATAGTTGTAGGTACCTGAAGAGGGATATGGTTTAATGAGTCGAACATGTGCAATTGTTCGATTCTTAAGGGAAATTCCAATCCGCGGCAGGTGAGAAAATTGCCTGATATTGGTATATGTTATGGGGACTTGTCCTAGTAGGATTCTAGCACCAACGGCTGATCATCAGATCCTCAGTACGTGAGCATTGGCTAGAATGCAGGCTCAAGGCCCTCAAAAAGAGCCCCTCAAAATAAATCCTTTTGACTATTTTCAGCACCTACTTCTTTCATTGAATCATGCTTTGATACTTATCAAAACTGCATATTTTTAGAGACACGATTCTTGTCTGCAAATTCATTTAGACACATTTTTGACACGAAGATAAGTTAAGCGCTGTTCGGGGTTCAAATAATAAATGAAATAGTAAATGAAAGGTAAATAGGCCGCCGAACAAAACTCTTGAGACATTATGATCCGCAGAGGATGAGACTTTTGTCTGATGTTGTAGGTACGTGATGTAGGTACAATTATAACTCAAAGGAGACTGATAAGCATACACTTTGTACGTGATCAATGGCTGTTTGCTGGCTCAAGACCCCTAAAATAAACATTTGAAAAAACGATTTTCTGACTATTTTTAACACCCATCTTTTCTTTAATCATTAATAGATACTAATGAAAACTACATATTTTTGTAAACATGGTTCTTGAATACAAAGTTCTATTTACATACTTATGATACGAGCATTGGCTAAGCGTTGTTCGGGGTTCAAAGATGGGACGTAAATTAAAGGGAGATAGGCCTTCAAACAAACTCTGGAGACAGAACGTACCGCAAGGAAAAGGCTGGTGTCAGATCTTTATATATGTTGTATGTATATATACTGAGTAAAATAATTGGCAAGTAAGTTGTTCGTTGGCCGCTCGATCCTTGAACAAGGGTTATTTACGATATTTTGTCATATTTAACAATTTTCAGTATGACATCATCGGGATTGTCTATCGGTAACGATTCCGTGGCGTAACCGCTACATAGTTCCTAGTAGAAAGGTAGAAATCTCAGAGTGGGCAGTGCATGCTAAGTCAGAATTATTCAAAGAATGTGCATAACAAAACAAATATAAATAAAGCAAAAATACATAAATTATACGTATACACTAGCTCAATTTATGAGCACCACCTACTTAACATGCTTATATTGTCTCATTATATATATTATTCATGTACTATGAAAAGGAAATGATTGATATTGGGTATCTTTCTTCACAATGAATCGAGTAATATTAATTATTTTCTCCTTTCGACAACTATAAATTTGTGATATTTGAATAAAATAGTGGGTCAAATTGACGTTTTGACATCAATGTCAAAAATAGAACCACACTAAACTTTGTTGAAAAGAAGTTTGTCTTGATCAAAGATGAAACACTAAAAAGATCCAGATCAAGAGTTCTTTATTGCCTTAAACTATACAGTTTCTTGGGAAACAAACACCTGTATGTAGAAAAACAAGAAGCAAAAATATAAAAATAAGACACTTTATACATAGGTCCATAAGATCGTTCAGTTATCATAGCAGTCGCTTAATAGATTAGCTTTTTCAAATGTCTTAAAGTATGATTTTTCTATTAGGAAGCCCAGACTGCGCGAAGTGACTTTCTGTCTTAACTGTTAGACTGAACACTGCTAACATTGTCGAAAAGCGTTATATTCAAAAGCGTATACATGCATACGAGCTTTGTTATTAAATTGCGCCCCAAAACATTATTAAAAGTAGGCATCAAAATTTATTTTAACAAGAAGGAAACGACAAATATATATTATCAATACAGATCCTTTTGAAGAGTTAAACATTGTGACAAAAAAAGATATGTTTTTATGATAAAGATCTAGTAGGAGTTGTTCCACGTTTATAGAACATGCTAAAACTAGAAACATGCTAAGATGGAGAAAATGATCGACTGTTTGGTAGTAAAATGCTTTTCTTCTTATTTTTTTTATGTACAGACGGAACGAAGAATTTGGGATTCCTATTAGATGAATGAAAACGGTAACTACAGTATTTAAAGCAAATAATCGCGTTAAGTATTACATGTGTAGTCAACTGTAAGTTAATATTGATGCAAATTCTGGTAACAAGTCTTTAGATTATAGTCACCAGATTCCCCATCTTAGAATTAAACAATTAAACATGGTTGACATATTTTAATTGAAGATCTTAACCAAATGCTATTCGAACTTCCGGTTTGCATGGATCAGTGATGGATATTCCAGTTGTCAGATCAGAAGAAAAGAAGTAAACATTCAATTCATTGATTTCAAGCTCCAAACGGGTCTTAACAGTTAACCACCGAATAGAACTCTGTTATATCCTACCATGTCTGTCTATTCGCATATCTTACAAAATATCTTAAGTGCAGAAATTAACGAC